>JAHWFP010007915.1:55184-78800 GCA_023313725.1 Lithobius niger | reverse complement strand
AGGCCAGTTTCCAGTCATGACCACGGGTGCACATCAAGCGAGGTGCAAAATCAAAGAAAGGGAGATCCACCCTGACAAGGCCTCGAAGAATCTTAAAGACCAAGATAAGATCGAACCAGAGTCGACGGAGCTCCAACAACTCCAGGCCAGTTCTGCGCAGACGTTCACCATACTCGAGGTTTCTAAACCCTGGTAGACTTTTTGTAAAACGGCGCTGGACTTTCTCAACACGATCGATGTCGCCAAATTGGAAATTGACCAAAACTACTCTTGGAAAACTCAGGGAAATTGATTTCAGCATTTTAGTTGGAACCCTGATATACTGGCTACAATTTAACAGATGGATATAATAATGAGACTCGTCAAACGTTGAAGTGTATTTGCTCCTCTGGGACTCCTTGCTCCTAAAGAACTTTATATACTACACCTATGCTAATAATTCCCTTTGCCATAAAGTTTTGGGGAGAATTATAAAGTTTAGTTATTGTAAAACATAAGCTTCATACAAACTGATTGATAGCCACACAAAATTTCTCGTTCACTTTCGTATTTTACCTCTGCTGTAGCCCTGTGCAAAGAAAATGTTCGCACGTGGTTCAATTCCTCACGGAAACGAAGAGGGAACACAGTTTCATGGCCTACTTTCTTCCTCAGTTTGTCAATTTCGTACATGTGGTGGATCAAGTAGCAATTATCAAAGGCATCGTTGCATAAATAGTGCCTGCTGTATTGGGAGGCCCTGAAACAACGAATATTCCAGAAAAAAAAACTAAATTTGATCGCGCAAAGCACACATAAACTCGCTGCGCACAAAACTTAATGGAATTCGGTCATGGACTTAGGTCAGCTATCCCGATGACATTAAACCATAAGGACACAAATTATGGAAAATTAAACAGCGGACATTTTGGTTCTTTGATTAGCACTCTAAATGCACGGCAGTACTAATGTCGACCTGTTAACCCATTCCCGACAAATTTAGACAAGCAGACATTCATCAGACATTCATCAAACGTCTTCCCTCCCCCCCCTTTCTACATCAAACAGAAAAAAAACCTAAAAGAGAAAATAAACCGTAATATTAACTCAATGCAATGAATGAACATATTCTTATGGGTGTTTCAATCCTTCATCCTTGGGGAAGGAAGTAGGCAAGCAACACACAGATCGCTTTTAATCCTTCCTTCACTGTTAATAAGACTGCTTCACTCAAGTGGCGCACCCAGAGGGGGACAAACGGGGGCACTTGGCCCTCCCAAGACCAGAGATTAGCATAAAACTGAGCAATTGCAAGCAATTTCCTACTGTTTTTCTACTGACATCAGCAGGCCCAATTTTTCGCGTGTATAGAAGGATACAGTTGGTGACTATGCCCTCAACAACCCAAATTCGTTCTCCGAGCAAGCGTTTCCTCTTCTCCAACCCCTTCCCCCTCCCAAAGAGTGAAAATTATTATCATTGAAGCTGAACAAAGAAATGCGGGATTTGCTGCCATTAACAAAATTTCTCAAATTATAGGCTTCTTTAAAACATGTTATACCACGGCTGTGACGTCACGCTAACTCAACGCCATGCTAAATTTCCGTCGGTTAAATCCCGTTAACCGTGACCGGAAGTGTGCGTCATCGCAAAAAGTGTAGGTTATCATGAGTTAACCAACACTTTTGCCGATAAACCAACACTTTTTGCCGATAAACCACACTTTTGACACTTAAGGATCACGCAACCTGGAACGCACACACCAACACCAAATACAGCGTGCAAAAAAAACAGTAACGCAATAAAAACGTACAAAACGAATTACTTAAAAGGAATGAAATCATATCCCTGCAAACTCTCACATGTCCGGCCCATTTCTAAGCTTATTCAGTCCACGTTAACTCCCCCCCCTCCCTCCACAAACTAAAATAGAATGACCTTCGTTCATACCGACACCCTATTACCGTATTTTTTAAACAATTATTAAACTACAAACGCACAAAATGAATTACATACCTTCCCAGAATGTCCCAGCTTTATCCCTGCTGTCTCACATATCGAATTATTCGCGCCAAACACGATAAAAGCGTCGATAAACACGAGGAGGTTATAGTCTAAACCCAGCTTGTATTGCTAACCAACGCTTCTGTCTAACTCCCCCTTCCTCCCTCCCTTCATAAAGTTTGAGCGAAAGGACTCGTCCATCTATCACACACTTCCCCTCCACAAACTAAAATGGTGTGACCTTCATTCAGATTGAGGGTACTGATGATCAACGTTTTCTTGAAGGAATTTTCACAAAACACAAACACGTTTTAATACGACTTAGCTTGACGTCCAACTGTGGTATAAAACAGTTATAGGTTAGAAGCGAGTGGTTATGAATTTTTAACCCACAGCTGTGATTATTGCCCCTGCTCTCGTATGCAAAGGTCTCGGGCTTTGCTCTCGACCTTTGCATACTCGAGCAGGGCCAATAATCGCAGCCGTGGGCAGTGGTGTAGTCATGCAGGACCGCACAGGAGCGGCTCTCCATTACTTTTTTTTAAGGCGGAGCGGCGCTCCGGCACTTATTCGCAACAAGAGCAGGCTCATGCGATATTGTTCTTAATTTACTTATTTTCAGACTCGATGCAGTGTCTATTGTGTTTTCGAGCTGCCATCACCAGTTCTCCATTTACTCTCTAGCATTTGCTCTACTCTTGTTTACCATTAATATTATGTTTACACTATAAATCAGCTATTTTGTCCGTACCTCAAGGAAAATTGAACAGAATTTTCAGTGTTAATATATAGGTTTGACAGAATGTAGCAAAACACGTTAAAACAGGGAAGCCAACAATCAGTAAAACTGAGCCAAGCACCTTTCAGTTTATTTTTTTCCGACTTTAAGCCGCGGTGCCAGGCAAACTAACTACCCTGTTACTTACCGCCCCCTCCCCCCCCCATTCCCTAACCATAGCTCCGCCACTATTTTGTTTACCACAGCTACACCACTGGCCGTGGGTTAAAAATCGATAACCTTTCGCTTCTAACCAATATAACTATTACAAAAATTACTCGCATTGTTACAAATTCGTTAGTTTTCGGACCCATTTTTTTTTTGCCCCCTCCAAACAAAATTCGTGGATGCGTCACTGCTTCACTTTATCCATCGTTATGCCGACAGATCTACAAAAACTTGGATGGCTTGATTGGATGGGGGAGGAGGGAGGTAGCCCAGATGAACCTTCTTAAATAGCAAAACTGAATAAAAAGTCAGGAAGGTTAGGTTAGGTAAGGTTTGTCCATCGGGTAATAGTGCCGAATTTTCCATTTCTCGTCTTGGGTCGCAGTCAATTGTGGAACGACCGATCATAACTACTTTGTGCGATAACTCACGTTGAAAATACGTCGAGTCCGTTTTAACCCAAGAGATAGGTGCGAACGATATTTAGTCCAGGCATACGGCACATCCGCGTGTAACAGCTTTCCACGTGTGAATGTTGAAGCAGATGGCTTTTTCAAGCCAAGGCCGAGTGGGGTGGAAGTCACGTGTTTCGCCTCCTGACTCAACGCAAAAATTCATGCATTTGCCAGAAAGTTGACGCCTTTTAGCTTTGCTTTGACAAAACTAGGGCCGTCATCAGTTCTACTGTCGACATAATGGAGCGGGCTCCGCTTTCTTTGCTGTTTGGCTGTCAACCGGATTGGATTTGCCTTGTAATTTCTAAACAATAAGAGACTTTGCTTGGGGTTTGAGACATTGGAAAGGGGGTGAAAAAACCGTGAAAATGGTGTATTCAAACGTCCAAGTTGATCGACGAAAAGTGAAAATATCTTGAATTTGGTTCATTACCGCCTAACGCCACCTGTTTATCATCAATAATCAATCTTTTAACAATCGAATGCCTTGAACAATTAGAAACGGTTCGCGCCTCGTTGTCGTTTTGATTTTGGCTCTTGCTATTGGTCCATTTTGTCACCCTGATTGGCTTCCACCCCATGCCCGATTCCGGATTTTTGCTTTGATAAACCTTGTCCGAACTCCCGTGCTACTGCATGCAAAGTTTGGTTTGGATAGTCCTTGTGGTTTTCGCGTGATGCGCGGTCTAAGATTACATTGGAATGTATTCATAGCGGAGCTACACTCCAATAAGATTCTGGCGATGTTGAATCAATTAGGTTAGAGCCGGATTGACTAGTGCTGTAGAGTGAGTCCACAGCTTCTTTCCCAGACGACCTTGTGACAAGGGATGGAGTACGGAGCGATAATAGTTACGGACGTGTATGCATTTATTTATTGCTCTGTGAATGTTTATAGAAACTAAAGGGTCACAGCAGGGCTATCTACAGTACTGGCCGGATCTTGAATGAAAAATAGCATACGCCACTAGGTTGGGAAATATGCCACCGAAAACGTCACTTAAACGTTCCTTCCCTTGCAACACTTTCTGGATACACGAACGTGTCGCTTTCTTTTCCCAAGCGCAGAGAAATAGCTTAACTGTGGCTGAGTGATAGCTTAAAAACTGTTTAAAAATACTTAAATACATAATAAAAATGTGTCACGCAAATCTACGTAAAATTAAAATTACATTTTGATAACCGCCACTAGATGCCAACAGATGTCGCGCCTCTCCGTACAAAACTTCACCGATGCGATTTGCCAATTCACGAACAGACCTCAAGAAATGGACAGTCGTGGCGTCCATTTTGTGTACCCCCTCTAATTCACTGTAGGTCGGGCCAGTTAGTTAAGTGGTCCTGGTGACAGGATTTATTTTGAGTATTGGTGGTGGTGAACTCATCGTTATATGATCGCCGTTTACGGAAAATAAACGATAATATCGAAGAGTGACAAACTCTCCATCTACCACCCTGGAGTGCACGACACGCCGATGCACAAAAAATGTACTTAACTTCAGGCATTGCAACGCAATTATATAGTAGATCTAGCACATGCGGCATAGAAGACGTCGTCTGATGCCCTTTTAATCAGCGACTCATTTTTTTTAATTAATTTTTTTTGAGCCTGAAGCCATGTGAGGCCAACCAATGCTCGTGTAGCTTAACCTACTGAATTTTGAACTTTATTCCACATTTTAGAGGCCGAAAAAAGTCCAGGCGGACATGTAACGACGAACACTTGGGCACTTTGTTGGACATTTTAAAAGTTGAAGGATGACTTTAAAAAAAAAGTATTGCTACATTAAAAAAATCTTGTGGTTTTTTTTTTATCTTTTCAAACTTGCCCACCTCTGCCGTCGCGCATAACGTATCCTAACATCTCTCAAACTTTTTTCACAATTTGCGGGTGCGTTTAGGCAGTGACTCGTCTTAGCACTCGCGCAGCTACAATTTAATATCGATCATTATCATGGTAACAGTGCTACCTACCTGGATTAGCTAAACCCGACAACGTTTGAGTAAATTCTTGTAGTTTTATAATCCGTGACAATAAGATAAAGAATTCCTCCTAACGAAAAAATGTTCTCAGTCTCTTCTGAACTCACATTAGAGACTGTTTTCGTTTCCAGCTGGCAGAGCTAAAACCGCCGCCATGTTGGAATTTCCGGCGAGCGGTATTAGTCCAATGGCGGAAGAGGTAAAGTCGGGGATGCGATTCACGGTAAGGCCCCAAAAAAGTTACAGAAAGGAGACAGAATAGGTCCCATAACTGCTGAAGGAGCTTCTTTAAACCAGGGCTACGCAGATCGGCACTGAAAGGCAGGGAAATTGTCTTGGCATCCTTTCCTGTCACCGAGCAGGTAAGCTTCTTCAAGCACTACTGAACTACGTCTTATTCGAATGTTACTTCAAGCATCAACAACATTTTTTTACAGTTTTCTTTTAAAAGCAGAGCAGAATTGAATTAAAAATATCTGATAAATCGCAGAACTAAAGAAACTGCATGAAAGAACACTCATGCCGTTTTTCGGCTAACGTTTGCTGAGAGGCGTTGTTTGAGTAACAGCACTTAGCCGCAGACCAAATCAAAGAAGAGCGACAAGTTTGGTAGGACAAGAAGCACCGATAGACCATTTTTCACATCTTCCGGCTCAGGCCAAGGATTAAACGAAGGAGGCGTCCATGTTGCGGGTAGGAGGTAGCCATGCCTGAGGAAGCGAACCAGCACCTCCATCTGTGTGCAAATCCACTAATTAAGTCTTTCAGATAAAACGGAAACAGAAACTCCTTTGCGGAAACGAAAACTCTATAAACGGAAACTCATAAAAATAACTGAATCTCCATTTATTATAGTTTGCTTTTTTACTAAAGTAAATGTGTTTTTTCGTCGACTAACAACGTAAACAGAGAGCTTTTATTAACTTTTTTTTTCTACTACGTTATTTGTAAATCCACTAGTCATATGCTTCCTTGCTGTCCGGGCTACTTTGGCGGAAATAGTCCTGTGACGTCATACCACGGTGTGACTCAGTATATTCTTCGGAAAACAATATTACCGGAACTCGGGCATGAACTATCTTTTCTAGTCACTCCATCTTTGGACCAATTCCTCCATGAAAAAAATTAGCGCATGCGTGTGTGGTCGACCGGTCTGCTTTACACGTGTCTCTTTTTGATGTGATTAATGATTAGGTTACGTCATTTGTTTTAGGTTGGGTCAGGGAAACGAGTTTCAGTTTACGTTTGGACACAACATGCAAAAAAAAAAAAACAATATTGTGGCGACATTCATCAGTACCAATGTTTACAACAATACATAACAAGCCTGTTCGTTTACGTCCTACTTTGGAACTGATCAAACAATTAAAATACCTAACGCACTACAAGAAGAATTTACAAGAATAACAACAGAACAGAATAAAGTTCCACGGTTTCGGCTCAGGTTTGACCTCCGAAGCACATACCTGATGAATTTTAAATAAGTTTTGATGCACTTGTTAAAATTAATGTGTACTAATAAATAAAATATACGCCCAGAATTACTTAGAATTGCTTACCTGTACGTCAACAACAAAAACGTGATGACGACGAACGCAACACACACTTTGTTGAAAATGTGCAAACCCGACGCTCTCTCTTCAATAATAGATTGTGCCAGAATCTTTATTTCTTGGAAATTAGGCCTACTTTCGTTTCCTTTTCCGGTTGTGAATTCGTGAGTGATGTTGACACGAGTATGGAACAATTCTCTAGTTTGGCTCAAAAAAATGTTCAAACCTATGGCGAAAGGTGGACGATTATAAACAATAGTTGTTCTCTGTGTGCTTATTCAGTTAAGAATATCACTATTCTAGTAAGGCTTTCAAAAAAAAAAAGCTGTTATGAATTCAGTTGGCCCGGAGGTGGGCAATGGGATGGGCGGATGGTTTGTGGCTCTCTTCACAGTATACTAAATTTCAACGACAAACACACAAGTCCTAACCATGGCACATTGCCAAACTTACGTCTTAAGTGTTTGTGAGACATTTGAATAAATATTTTTGGCTTATTAACGAAAACAGCTCACTAACTGTGAGCATGTTGCCCTGTCAACAGATGAGTATAGTCTAGTGATTCCGAAGGCCTCTTTACTCTACCTGCCAGGATGGCCTAGTGGTTATCGTTGACGCATAGTGTGTGAGAAGTCCCGAGTTCAAGCCCTGCATCTGGCTTGTTTTTTTTTCTTTTAGCTATCAGTGATAGCTGTAGGTTGCTGTCAACGGCTGAAGCCATGGCACCAGAAGGCAAGAGGGACAATTTTGCTAAATAAATCCAATTGGAATTTTCTAGTACCTTTTACATGCCACAATCGACAGAAGCATGAGGTATAACAGGGCATTTCTACAACCGAAAATCCCCACCAACAGTCATGAAAGTACCATCCATGATAGTGTGACAGACTACCAGCCTAAGACTGTGGAACTCACTCTGGACACATTTCGGAAAGAAACTGAAAGGTTAACTATCCCAAACTTTCCCTGCGATGATCAAAGGAATTTTATTGTTTTTCTTTTCTTTATTGTTAAACCTTCTTGTTTGTGTATTACTTGACCCCATTACACAGATAATTATAGAGTGTATGTCTTGGGGCTTGGGGGGGGGGAGGGGAGGAGGGGGAGGCACAACTGCCTTATACCAAATGATAGATTACTTTTTTTAACTGACTTTTCAATATAACCAAAGTAGGGTGGACCAAAAAACATCGAAACGGTTGTTTCTTATGTCACCTGAGATAAATACAATCCACCCAAAACCAAAACTGGTAGAAAAACCCGCCAAGTTTCCAAAAACTGTCGGCCTTTGAAGGTAGTGATATCAATCCACCAGGGAAAGGCCGCCAAGGTTAATCATATTAGCCAAGTTAATCGCACATACTAATAGTTCGAAAGTTAAATGAAAACTTGAAGATTGCTACTAGCGGTAGCAATCTTCAAGTTTTCATTTAACGACCAAAGTATTATTCGGTACGATTAACTTGGCTAATAGGATTAACCTTGGCGGCCTTTCCCTGGTGGAATGATATCACTACCTTCAAAGGCCGACAGTTTTTGGAAACTTGGCGGGTTTTTCTACCAGTTTTAGTTTTGGGTGGATATCACAACTTTCATAGGACTATGAACGTACATAAGGTTACACCGTCTGTTTAAGATGCTTCAATCCCATTTTTGCGCACACTGACTAACAATCGCTGATTTCGTTCGCTTCGCTCACTCAATCAGCGCATCCCCTTCAGTTGTTTTGTTTATCCCTGCAACTTCCCCTTAATTTTTTCAAGATTTCGTTCACATTTAGTCATGCAGAAACCCCCGAAGGTCGCTGTTACTAAAACAGCAGAACGCGAAGCATTTTGTTTGGGTTATTAACAAAAAACCATTTAGCTCGTGTATGCTTGTATGTTGCGTAACCATCATCTAACGTGGATCTCTTTATTCTTACGCTATCCACGGCAACGTTAATGTTTCTTTATTTTGTCCTTCGTTACAGTTCAGTTTTTAGTTCGTCCAGGCTTTTACAATAAATCTAAGGACCAGTCTTGATTGTTTAAGCCATTGTTGCTTAAAATCTTTGGTTGCAACTTGGAAAAGAAACGAAATTTAAATTCCCCTACAACCCCCAAATAAACAAAAAGGCCATCCTTATATCACCATGCATCCATGTGCAAAAGTTCAGGTACGTAGGCCTTCTCAATTGTGTGCTAGCCATGAGCAAAAAGTCTATGGGATTTAACATGGGAAAAATCTTATTAGCTAGCTAGCTAGCTAGACAGTAACATAAAAACAACGTTATTGACGCATCTTTTTCTCTATGATTGGTGGACACTCATCCTTTAAATTTTAGTTTTTCTTAGTCTCTAACCCTTCCTCTTACATTTTCCACAGTTTGAAACATTTCTGTCGCATTGGGATTTATCCTCAACATGTCATGATATGCTTTCAGTTGCTTACAGTTAACAGACACATGTCTGCTAGTGAGCCGCCTTTTTATCATTACAATCAATTTTTTTTACAATCGGATGTCTACAATGGGATGATCTACTGTTACTTGGCGGCGACACACTAGCGTGTGTCTAGATCTTAAAAATAAAAAATAAACTCAAATTCGCTAAGAAAACAAGAAAAGAATTTCTAGTAACGTGTCTAATCTATATAACTAAGATCGTAATATTCGTTTGTTTGTGTGTGTCCGCAACGTGGGAATCTGACACTGTTTGTCCTATTGGTGTTGTTTGTTTGTAAGTCTGTCAGACGGAATTGTCTGTATAAGTAATGATTCAAACTGTGTTTTCAGCAAAGAGGCACTGATGATGTCATATGTTTTTCCAGTCACACTATTTTCATGCAAACGGGGTCTAGGCTCGTCTAGGGGTCTAGGCTCGTCTTAACCATAAATCTAACTAAATCTAATGAAAACTTGGCCGACTGCTAACGGGAAATCACAAGATTTTCAAGCAAACGGAAAATCACAACAATGCTTTATTAAACCGGCCACATAAGGGGGGCTGTCCTAGTAGTACTTATTTCTAATGATTTTTATTCTATCTTATCTCTAGTGAAAGCTTGGGCGACGATTCTCAGTTTCGGTTTTTTTCAAATGCTGGCCAGACATTTATTAAACCTTCCTGTGAAAATTGTCACTGTTAACAGTAGTGCTTAATATTGAGAAAAGTTTTTAAGGACCTACAGCTTGGCAGATGCAGTAACATCACAGTATTTCATGCAATCTTTCTGAACCACGTCAATTTTGCTATTCTTTGAAAATATGTATAGTCAATCAACCCACCAACTTGAGTAAACATATTCTTGTCTAATACGGGACGGAAAGCCAATGGGCTCGAGATCGGTTTAATAAATACGGATGCAAACCTATTTACGTTGCCTTTTGGACTTATATGTCAGACTGCCTCAGCGGGGAATCGAACCCGGGACCTTTGAATGCAAAGGCCATGTCAGTATGGCTCAGCGGTAGGACCTTGGCCTTTGAATTCAAAGGTCCCGGGTTCGATTACCCACTGAGGCAGTCTGACATATAAGTCCAAAAGGCAACATAAATAGGTTTGCATCCGTATTTTTTATTCTTGTCTCTTCAAACTTAAGTATCTAATTTCAATTAAAAATGACGGTATTTTTTTTTTTAAATAATACCTAAACGATCGACTTTTCTACAGATGCAATTATTGTGTCTGGATCTGGGCTGTGTTGCACGTATTAAATTCCAAAGGTGGGAGAATTTTTTAGGTCGTTTTGTCATTGAATTCATTTTATTTGATTACATTTCATTCAATCATTTCAATAAAATAAAATGAAATAAAATTATGAAACGACCTAAAAAATCCCCCCCCCCTTTCTGGATTGGAGTTACTCCTCACTTACCTCTCCCCCTCCCCTTCTGGTAAAAATGAATAAGCTTACAAAATTAAAGCTCCAGGTAAAAATTTGGCCTAAAAGCTGGCAATTACTACCAAAATGTAAAATAAGTTTAAAAGCTAACACATTTTTACCCGGAAATTCTGACTGTTATTGCTTTTAGATTATATAATAGAGATAGCTATTGCGATGTGTGATAGAGGTGCGCGCCTCACCATTGGTAATGGCACAACTGTAAAGAAGACCGGATGCGACTAGGTAGTCGCTGTAGCCGCTTGTTCTTGTTGAAAAAAACCGACGTGAATAACGTTGATATTTGCCTGATTACTACTGGCTACTACTACTAGCAAACACTACTTTTGTTTCACGAAAGTAAAGTCTTCCATGCTGCGAATAAAGCTGATTCTTAGTTCAGTTTTCAAGTATTGCTGTGGAGATGTGCGCTTTTCATACGGCCTCTTCCTATTGGTCAAGTGGTTCACGGGTTAGGGACCTCCAAACGACCAAACTGATTGCTTTACATTGTTTTTAACATTGTCATTATGCAACAATGGCAACCAGCAGCGCCACCTGCAAGATGAAGACTGAAGAAAAAGAGTTTTGGTTTGTGTACAGGTAGTTTCGTTTGTATAAGCAGCTCTTTGAGCAATGTTTCATAACAATACAAAACTTCAACTTTCTGCTTTTTGTTGTCATACCAATACAAAACATTAAATCAATGCCAGTCAGCAAACAATGCCAGTAAATTGAACATTAAATAAATCCGTCCGTTTGCAAGGAGATACTGCAGGACTAATAAGAAATACTAATCGTATGAAAAAAGGCGACTGATGTCCTCAAAATGTAACTAACGAAAGCCAACAAACAAACAAAAAATGGACCAGTAAACTAGAGTAGTATTTCCATCTCATAATTACTAAAAAATAATTTTTAAATGGTGTTCATCAATTCGGACCAAAAAGATCTGAAATCTACCACAAAACAAAACTTGTTAAGGGTTCCTGCCAAACATTTCGGCCGTGTGAAGTCATGATATCGAACGCCAAGCTCTTTCGCCAAGCTAATTCCACCGACTAAGACTTCAAACGTTAAATGAAATAATTGAAAATTGCGCAGTAAGCAATTTTCATATATTTCATTTAGCCTTCGAACTATTACTCGGTGGGATTAGCTTGGCGAAAGAGCTTGACGTTTGATATCACAACTTCACACGGCCGAAGACCTTGGCGGGAATCCTTAACAAGTTTTGTTTTGGGGTAGATTCTGTCTTACGTCTTACAGCTGCCTTTTGCTGATTGTCATTGTTGCACAAAAACAATGTAAAACAATCAATTTGGTTGTTTAGAGCTCCCTAACCCCTGAACCACTTGACTTTGGAAGAGGCCGTATGAAAACGGCACATATCCAGAGCAATACCTGTAAAATTAGCTAAGAACCAGCTTTATTCACCGCATGGAAGAAATTATTTTCGTGAAACAAGAAATGGCTCGTAGCCCGTAGCCAGTAATTACGCAAATATCAACGTTATTCACGTCATTTTTTCAATAAGAAAACGGTAAGATGTGACACTAACAGTGACTTTTATGTAGTCAGGCGACCAAATTCTCCCTATCAAACAAGTTTCAGCATTTTCTGTCGCATTGTTATTTATCGTCACGTGCCTGGAACCATCCAAACTACCATATCTCTAAAGACATGAAGTGCCTAGTAGTCGCCATGCTCATAAATATTTTATCTGGATAGGTGTTCTCGTTTATCATCTTGGCGGGCGACATACTAGCGTGTGTCTTCATGCAAGCAATTGCGATTTCTTGTTTACGACAGGATTGTTTAGAATCGTATTGCACACCTACACCATCGTATTTTCAGGCACCTACATGTGTGCGCTTAAAGCAATACTGAAATAATTCTTTATACCATGAAGATCATGTTGTTCCAATCACGCTATTAAGCTATGGACATAAGATAGAATATAAGAGAGGATAGAATATAATTTTTTTTTGGTCAAATTTTTGCTATTTGAACAGGGATAATGGTATGTTTTACTTTCTTTTTTTTTGTGTGTCCGGTGAAAAGTGCTACAATTTGTGAAGATTTTTCGGTATCTTGTCTGATTAGCCGTGTGTAAATCATTTCTTAATATTATTTAAAGCCGATCAGGTATAAATGATGCAGTACGGAATAAAGGTAGTTTGTAAACTGTTTCACTCGAAAATGTTACGCTGGAACAATTGGATCTTGTTTTTTTGTTAGTTTTTAAAATTTAACTCTTTTTAAAGTACAGTCACTAACAAGGGCCTGACACCAAGTACTTACTTTTTTCGTTGATAAACTATACAAAAATCACCTGAATTTTGCTTTAGGCGGTTGCTGAAATATGTAGGCTAACCGAAGTAAGTATATACTAAACCAGCTGTAAATTACAGAATAATTTGGCTCAGCCTGAGGATATGTCAATTCCTCATTTCGGCGAACTTCGAATCTAGATTAGATTCTTATTTATTCAGGAAAACGTCGCGTTGGGTAAATGAGTGTTTGGGGGAGGAGACGCTTGCCACCTACGACTGCTCCTTCTGCAGAATGATATAAAATTCGGTACAATTGCCAGGTTCTCTGGCTTAAAAGTCATGTAACAGTAGTCACAAATTCTGGTGTTTTTCCCCTCTACAAAAAATGTACAACTGCCGATTAATTCATCAAGTCAACCCTCTCCCCAAAATCGGGGAAGAAATGGTCTGATAGAATTTTTCCCCTTAAATTCCAGAATTTTTCATTCATTCTCGATAGTTAATTTTTAACGTCTGCCAACAAAGAAAACATGTCACTGCTGCTTTCATCAGAGAAGGTAGCTAAAACATAAGCAAGACTTCAGGTTAATAAGACAATGCTTGAGGCCCCATCGAAGTGGCTGTACGGTTGGGCTTCGCTACACGGCTGTATCTACCGTCCCTCCCGTAGCTGCCTTGATTAATTATGTATGCCGTTTGAATTAATCCAAAAAATGTATTTATCAGACCGAATAGCTTACGGTTTCGGAAAGAGTGACATCAATAATATATGGACACGCCATGAAAAAATCAAGCCATATAAAAATGGAGAAGGAAAGGCAAGTTCATACTTTTTTTACGCATTTCAGGTATCGTTTTTAGTCTTCACTAAAAAACTTTTGGGAGGGCAGTTACCTACCTTGCCTCCCCGGTAACTCGGCCCTGGAAAACACGCGATATACATTATATACTTAGCTGTTAAGACGCCATAGTTTTCAGTTGCCAAATTCACTCAGCGTCCGATGGCAGCAATTTCAGGAAACGGAGAAAGTTGGAAAATTGTTAAGATAGCAGTTTATTTTAAGTGGGGTCAACTAGCAAAGACGCCAACATTTTAAGATATCAACCTATTATAAGCTACAAAATGGGCAATGTTGCTACCATTTTAAGTTGATAATTTGTTTTTAAGTTGTGTAACAATTTGTGGATCGTTTTAAGACAGCACAATTGATTAAATCTGAAAGTTGCATACATTTTAAGGTGGCAGTTTATTGAGTTGGAAAATAAATAAGTTGCAGCGTTTTAGACGGGAAATTGTTTTTGGTCAACACTGCACATAATTATTTGCACCTTGTGAAATATCTACATCATTAAGGACGTATGATGTGCGTGTGTGTATGTGTGTTTGTTTGTGTGTTTGTACCTCTTCTCCTCCGGAACCAAAGCACCTACAAAGATGGGAGTACTACCAAACGAAAGATAATTAAATTGCGAACAGTATAGGCCTATTTTCATCGCTGTAACTTGATATTATCACCCTCAAATATGCGAAAAACCCTGATAAAATACCGTTTTTTTAAACCCTCTTTATGTATGTTCATGACGTCATAGTTTGTTCATGAAAACCTCCACGAGCGAAGAGAGATGATCTCTCACCTTCGTATAGGAGATTACATCTGACTTTCTGCAGATGTGTCTCCAAGTGACGGATCATCAGAAAGTGAAGTGATAAGACGCCCATGGAAAAATCTGTACTGAGCAGGACGTAAAGAACAATATTCTTACAATAAGAAAAACAAGAAAACCCATATAAAGTGTATACTAACACACATTACAAGTGATGTGTGGTTTTTTGGTGGTTACATTGATTCAGTCACGCTTCTGAGAAAATATTTGCACTGATTGAGTGAGCGAAGTGAACGAAAATCAGCGTTTATCATCAGAAACAGCGCTTTTCCGATAAATTGCCTGATCTTTTTGCTTCGAAAGATGCAAATGTTGGAATGATTTATGGTTACCATTTGTTTGTGCAGTGAAGCCTTCCGAAAAACGCGTACTGCACTCTGACCATTTGCTTGATCGTTTTAGACGTGGAATGTCTGTCAGCAGCACAAGAGTTGCAGGATGAAAGCTCCTCGAGCGTAGCGAGACGACGCGGAATGAGTGAGCGAAGCGAGCGACTCCGCTAGTTTCAATTAAAACTCCACTCTTTTTAAAAACGTTTTTTTTTCCCGTTTCAAATATTTTTTTCCTAAAAATAGCACATAAATGATGGCACAAAGGAACCGTGCATCCAGTAACACATTAAAAATACTTACACATTCATAATTATAGTAAATACATAGATAGCTTTGACAAAAAAAAACATAGACGTCCCCCCTCCCACGCTTTTTTTTATGCTACACTACCTATCCCAACCCATCCCTTCGGTTTTTATTTTCATTAACAATGGTGGTAGCCAGTGCTATAGTTTGTTCCACATTATGTTTACAGAAAACTGACTATATGATGCCACGTTTCCTTGCACTGTTGAGTGCGAAAACATGAGGAGATCACACTTGTAGACTATACAGTAACTGTTAGAGTGTACGAGTGAAATATTTACGTGTTTTTTGCACTCGTTGTGGAAGGAAACGTGGCGTCATACAGTCATTTTCCTACAAACATAATGTGGAACAAACTATAGTAAAGGTTAGGCCATAGGATCTCTGTGTTAAAGTCTCAACTTTGAGAACTTGTAAAGCCGTCAAAAGTGAACATTTTAAAACCAAATTTGAAATCTAGCCTCGACTAGTCAAGGCCTGCCAAAAATTTTGAAATTTGGCCCTGCCAAATCCGAGATTCAAAGAGGGGCCAAATAGACAACTTCTTCTTCTTCTTGTTCTGGGGATGCTTTCGTCTGTTCTCTCTACAGGTCAAATCACACCGCCTAAAAGCATGGGCTCAAATCATAGCGACCAATGTGGGCGTGTGCCTTTTCAAGGTTATTTTAGCTTAACTGAAATAGTATTTAGAAAGTGCTAACTGATACAATGCTATTTTGTGGATTAAAAAAAAAATTCTCCCTGCTGTAACCAAATTCTCTCAACGTACAATAATTATGTTGATGAAGATAACATCCCTGTTGTTCCTGAATACAGATCGGTGTACTCACAATTCCTACTTGTTAAATGTTAATGCATATTGTTACTTATGGTAGCATTCTGTGCAGCAGCAGTTCCTAATATTCCGCGTAGGAATGGTGCCTCACATTCAGTGTAAGTACGAATCCTACATCAAAGCATGTAATTGCTCCCACTGTTCAGTGTAGATAGGAATCCTACTATTTCCAGATGAGTGTACTGTGTCTGCCACTGGGAAAATTGCGATTTCTTTCAAATTTTGCTCATAGATGAGCCAGATATTATTGTTATCAAGTCATACAATGAATGTACCATCGTCGATGTTAATCTAATGCCGCCGTATTGAAATCAGGCCGCTATTTTGAAATTATGCTTATTGTCAGCCGATTTCCATTAAATTTAGAACGGAGACGAAATAGTAGATACCAATTGAAACAGTGGACTGCCATCCTCACTAGTGATCTCTAATATTAAAATTGGATGGCCATTTTGAAATTCTGCTTATTATTGTCCGATTTCCTTTAAATTTAGAACGGAGACGAAATAGTTGATACCAACTAAAACGGTGAATGTGTCATTGTCACTAGTAATTGCATTTTGAAATTATGTTTAATATAGGCCGATTTCCATTAAATTTAGAACATAGACGACATAGTTTATACTAATTGAAACAATGAATGTGCCATCGTCACTAGTAATCTCTACTAGCCACCATCTTGAAATTAGGTGGCCAGTTCGAAATTATGCTTATCATCGTCCGATTTCCTTTAAGCTTTTGAAAATTGGCTGGACATTGTATTATGTTTTGGTAGTGAAAGTGATCGTTTCCTTTTGATCTGCGAGTATTGAATTATGGAGTTTCACTGTTCGAAAGTTAACGAAGTTTTTAGAAAAAAATGAAAAATGTAGAAGAAAATATTTCTAGAAACATCCTAAAAACGTGGGAAGCGTTCTGAGAATCTAAAGTTAACATACAATCAAGGAATTAACCAATCACAACGCTCTGAAACTTCACTGCTGATCTCCTACTTAGAATAAAATAATTATTGTTCTAATCCTAAGTGAACTGTAGTCGTGATCTTAAAAAAATCAAATGGTCATACAGACTATATGAACCGCCTAAATGAATGCGAAACTCTGCACCACGGATGTTCGCCGTGACGCGCATGTCACATGACTGAGCTAGTCCACTCAGACGGCCAAAGATCTGCTATTCTCGTTCGTCATTGGCTGACTCTTGATGACATCACGGCAAACAGCCGTGGCTCGTGTTATAAGACATCAAAGCAAAGTCTAGCAAAGTCCAGTCTAGTCCAGTCCAATCTAGTCTAGTGGACACATTTATTTATTTTTTAATGTAATTTTGTAATTCCTGTAATTTTGTAAAATGAATGATACTTGCTAAGAATTGAAAATTTTTGTAATTCCTGTAGTTTTATAAAATGAATGATATTTGCTATGAATTGAAAATTGTATATTCATGTAATTTTAAAAACGGTAGGTATCAGGTCTAAGGGCCCCCGCCCAGTCTTTTGACTTCCATAACGATTGAATACACTCAGTTTGGATGAGGTGGCTAACCAGGGCCTTACTACAGTACCGTCCAGATCTTGTATGAAAAATAGCACACAAGGCTGGGTTTTGGAAAAATATGTCCGCCGAAAGTCTCACTGAAGCGATTGATTTGTTCTGTTGCCGCATTCTGTCAACCGAGGGCAACGCTGACCGTACAAATCTTGTTGCCAACGTTCCTTTCCTTGCAACACTTTCTGAATACACGAACGTGTCACTTTTTTTGCAAGCGCAGAGAAATAACGTAACTGTTGCTGCGTGATAACTTTAAAAACTATTTAAAAATACTTTCATACAAAATAAAAATTTACCACGCAAATCTACGTAAAACTTAAAATTATTATTTCGAAAACCGCCACTACCTGCCAATAGATGTCGCGTCTCGCCGTACAACGATCCAAGCAAAGGTACGATTTGCCTGTCCATTCCCGAACAGACCTTGAAGAAATGGACCAGTCGTGGCGGCAACTTCGTCTACCCACCTAATATCTTTGAAAGTCGGGCCTGATAGTTTACTGGCCAAGGGCTAACTAACACGATTTTACATTCACTTTGAACTCATCCTTAACACGATGTTAACCTTCATTGGTCTACAGTCAGGTTAACTAAGATGTGTCGTTACTGAGACTTTTTCTTTCTCAAGCAGTTTTGCAGCTAGGATGCCTAGATTCGAACAGCTAATAATTTAAACAAATGGAAAAACAATGGTTGAATTTTAACATACTTCGCCGTAATGAGATTAATGACATTATAAGATGCCAGATAAGTAAGATGCATGCCAAATCTGTCATTAAGATGCCAAACTTCTAAAATGCACATCTTAAAAACGAATGCAAAATTTTATGATGCGAAAGCATATTACTTTAGGGCAGCCTTATCATCTAACCGTAAGACGCTAAATATCTCTTAAAAACGGGTACAAATTTAAAATGCCATCACACTTAGTTTAAGATGCTTATTTTTTGCAGTGTAATTAGATTTCTTCACTCCTCCTTGGTAATTGTTAAAAATAGGTGCTGCTCATGGTGCTGTATGTCAGTGGTTCCCAACTTTTTCTTCAGTATTACTCCCATCGGGACCAGCATGCAATGGTGGTCACACCTCCTCACATTTATTTATTTTATACTTGCTAAGAACTGAAAATTTTTGTAATTCCTGTAGTTTTATAAAATAAATTATATTTGCTAAGAATTGAAAATTGTATATTCATGTAATTTTTAAAAACGGTAGACATCAGGTCTAAGGGCCCCCGCGCACACAGCAGCCAAGCCGCGCGGCCAGTTCGCTGCGGCCAACGAGAATGCTTACGGTATATGTAGCACCGCGCACTTGGGCCGCCGCGGCCAGCCAGTCTCGGCGGCAATTGGGAACCCGGGAGGCGTGCAGGCGGCCACAGGGCGACCGTACTTGATCCGTGTTCATTTTTCACCACGTGATCGAGAATTATCAATGCAAAACGGACGTGGCCACGCGGCACGTCGCCGTGTTTTTTGGCCGCGATGACGACTGGCCGCACGACCTGGTTGCCCAGTGCGCGGCAGTTACAGTTTGGTGCTGGCAGCATCTCGCGCCTCCCATGCAGTTGCTTCGTGTCTCTCAAGGGAGGCGCGCCTCTCTCAAGGGAAACGCTGCGTGTGTTGCTCAATTCGGCATGCATCCGGAAGCCAAACCATAGAAAACGGTGATATTTTTAACGTGAGGTTAATCCCGGGTATTTCGAATTGTCTTAAAAAAAGAATATATCGATTATTTCCATCGTGCAATAATCCTGTAGTCCTGAGAAGTAAGGGCTCGTTTAGCAACGAGACCTTCTCGCTCGCCGAAAGCTATTTGCTAGGCAACCGTTATTTATTTACGATTAATTTCCCGTTTCTATTAAATGATTGCGGTAATATGCAACAAATTAAATGTATTATAAATAACAACACGGATAAAGAGCAAAGTGCAACAGTCATTTTAAACATTGCTACAACATTGTTGCCATTTCACGCTATTTCCAAAATTGGCTATTCTCGCTGAAAAAAAACAGCTTCTAGCAGTGATCAAACGACGGTAGAATAAATAGCTACTCGCAGCGAGAATTCAAAACCCAACATGGCGTCCATTTCTGAGTTATCGATTCGAAGACAAACCTTCGAATGCCGGTATTAAGGAATCTGTCCGTCTTCTTGTACTGCAGTAAAAATTGTTTTCTTGTTGTCATAAATCGATGCTGTCATGTTGCAATCATCGTACGTCGTGTCGCGAGGCACGAGGAGAAAATTTGCGTCCGCGTTGTTGCCATGGTTACTACGTATAGTCAACTCGAAAGCCGCATTCTCCGACAAAGGCGAGAAGCAGAGCCAGCAGATTTAGTATTGACCAAGTAAAAGCTAGTAATCGAGAAAATTGTCCTTGCCTAAACGCGCCCTAATCCAACCGTAATTGTTTTTTAGATCCCGGGGAAATTAGATTAACAAACAAGAGCACAAACCTATGGGCCACAAGTTTTTTCGCAGTACGCATTACGAAATGGTCAGTGTTCATTTTTCTACAGTGTAGTTCTATCGGCTTTCAAAGCAATCACTACATAGCGTATTCATGAAAATTTAACCAACTTTCGCTCCTTTAATATATTTAATGCTTGGAAATTTGAAAACATGTAACCCTTAGGCTGTGTAAACCAACTTGAAATTTCATAAGCCTTACTTACTGCTTAAAAATTCATCCACGAGGTGGCTAGTGGCGATATCTGGAACCGAGCAAACTGGATCGAATGCTGTAATAAAAATTACAAACAAAAACATGAAGTGCGCCGTAAAAAAAGGGTTATATTATTGAAATTTCAGTTTACTTGTCAAAAGGGACACGGATAAAACTTTAGAATTTTAGAAATAATCAAATGTAGAACTGAGAAAATTGCACCTGTTTAAGTGCTGTTGTGCTTTACGTTAAATTACTCACAGATGCAATTCTCTCAATTGCACATTTGATTATTTAAATTTAAAATCTTATATTTTTATCCATGCTAAATTTTTTATCTTATGCTAGTGTGTTGCCACCAAGTTGTTGAGATTAATTGTAATTGAGTGAGCAATTCCAGCTTCATTGCGTAGATTAACATTAACATCGGGAGGAGGATTGAGTGTAAACAAAAATCAGTGTTTGTTAGCCAGTGTGGGTAATAATGTGAATAAAAAAACAATAAGCATGTGAAGCATGCACATGCAATAAACCAAACCGTGTCAATTTGGCTAATGAATGGCTAATTGGGCATTGACAAATGTGAAAATTTATAGACTTAAATTCCTCCAGAAAAAAAAGGTACAGATGAAGATAAGACGGTGTACATTCAAGTCTTATGAAAGTTGTCACCCAAAACTAGTAGAAGAGAAGCCGCCAAGTTTCCAAAAAGGGTCGGTCTTTGAAAGTAGTGATATCACTCAACCAGGAAAGGCCAAGTTAATCCTATTAGCCAAGTTAATCGCATCAAATAATACTTTAGACGTTAAATGAAAACATATAGTTTGCTACCGCGAATAGCAATATTCTAGTTTTTTTTTTCTTTTTCGTTTCATTTTCGAACTATATGTCGGTGTGGTTAACTTGCTAATAGGATTAACCTGAATGACCTATACCTGGTTGGTTGATATCACTACTTTCAAAGGCCGACCCTTTTTTGAAAATGGTAGCTTCTCTTATACCAGTTCTGGTTTTGGATGGATTACTTCTGCATGGCTATTAGCCGCCATTAACGCAACCTTTGGAACAACATATTAATGCGGAGAGATGGAAGGATGCAATAGTAATTCAAGACCAACAAAATCGAGCCATGTTACTTAAGAGTGAGCTGCGTTGTTGCAGGCTTGCCACTTGGTCCAGAACCGTAATGCTGAGATGGGGGGGTGGTAATAGTGAGACCCACAGAAGAGGAGACCTTACAAGACCCACATAAAAGGAGCCACGTCACTCGAGAAGCCGATGGACTTCAAACATGTAATTGCCCTCAACATTCTCAGTCGTAGACAATTGTATGGCCTACAAACAAGAGATATTAGTTGAATATACGGATGCAGTATTCACAAAGACTGTCAATGTCAAAGCGGTATTCAGAAAGTAAAATTTCAGTTAAAAATTACAGATGCAGTACTCGCACAAAAATGTCGTTTTCAGAAACGCATTCACAAAGTAAAAAGTGTTATACAGTTTTTGTCAGACCAGTTAAGAGAACGTTTGGGGGATTCTGGGGTTAGGTGCGGAAGAGGTGTTGGTCTCTCATTTTGCAATAATGCGGAGCCCGTAGTTGTCCTGACGTTCGTGACCAGATCTTGGCTCGGGTTATTCACTAGTTGAATAATAATTTTATGTGAGCTGCAATGCCAAATTCAACGAACACTTCATCGGCCGCGACTGAAGTGATTCTAACGTTGTTTGAACTGCAACGCATTGAATCACTTTTATAATTTCTTCTTGTTTGTTCTGAGTTCTTCCACCAAGGTGCAGAGTGTCTTTATTCAGATATGGAAGCTTTAACACGTATGGCCTTGCAGAATATCTGCAAAGGTTTGACGTCTTGACATCTCCTTTAGGCTAACGAAAGAGCGTTACGTGCACTTCTAGGAATTTCTCTGCCGGCTTTTGAAGCCAATTTTGTGCCGACTATATCCTATATAAGTTCGTATGTTTCAGTTTCCAGATTCCCAAAAAAGCCAGCGTACACAAGTTAATGTTGTTTACAAAATATAGTAAGTAGTTCACGGAATTCGACCTGAAAAAAAAACCAACAAAACCTTTTTATTTTGTATTTTCTTATATGGAGCCGAAACTGACTGAACTAATTATACGCGTAGGCTTCAAAACATACTCGCCCAGTGGAATTTTGCTTTTCAAAATAGTCGAGAGAAAATAATATCAAATTAACATGATCATGATTTGCCTTCACTTTTCGTATAGCGCTTTCAGATATTGTTTTGATTCCAAATATAATTTAATTCGTTAAAGAAAAAAAATCGGTAAAATATATCAGAATATCGGATTTCTGTTAAGAAATTAAATTGCCGCTACCGGTACGTAAGAGTAAAATAAAATACGTAAAAGGTCGGTAACATAAGCTGCAAAGAATTCCTTGCAAAATACATTGAGGAAAATTGTTCGACTGATGATTGCTTCGTACGAGAATTTGCACTGGGTCATTCTGCCGAAGACAACTCCAACAAAAAAAAAAATAATTAAACAATTTGGTACAGAATAAATATTTTTATCATATCCTTATAGGAGCAGGCCTATTTCGCATTCATTTTTACAAAGTAGGTTACAATAATATTTACATGCACTTAAAGTGTCCACGGCCTATCTTGAGTTCGCTGCAGAACGAACACGAATCGATTGTACGTTTTTGGTAGCAGAGTGCCTTTTTTTTATTTTAATTTTGACGAGCCTTATGTCAGCCGAAGCAATTTATGCTTGTATGGCTGAACAAGATGGTTAAAAAAAACCAATGGCGGCCGTCGATTAACGCCGCCCCCTCCAGGAGGACGTAGCCGCTCAAAAATGCTTGCAGGACTCAAGATACGCCGCGCACACAATAACCATATGCGTAGAGCACCTGCTCTGAATAAATTTTCGCTCGTGTTTTCTAAGATGATGAACTCACGCGAGCGAACGAAAATCAGCGTTGGTCAGCCAAAAGTAAGATGCACCATTGGGGTTTACTAAGCGTAGCCAGAGCCATTAAGCTTTACTGAATGACCTAATAAATGTGTTACGGCGACCTACGTGGCCCAGATACACAGGAGCAATCTAATGAAAATATTATTAAACATGACATTAACAAAAGATGGCAACTATGGAAGAGAATAGTTAATTATTTATCACAACAAAAAGTAATTAGTAATAGTAATAGTA
>JAHWFP010007915.1:12180-45889 GCA_023313725.1 Lithobius niger | reverse complement strand
ACAAAAAGAGTTTTTAGTGCCGACAGTTCTTCATTGTCATTTGCATCTGACGTTTGTTTTACTGTCTTTTCTATAATCTTTGCTGTTTGTTGTGTGGAGCCAGTTTCAGTTTCTGTTTCCGGATTTTTTTCATTGTCCTCCTCATTTTCACTTTTCTCATTATCTTTTTCTGAAGCATTTCTTTGTCTACACTTTGCACATCTCCATTTATCTTTATTTTTCCCTTTTGCTTTCCAGGTTGCAGCTGAGACCCCAGAACAATTATCATAATGATATTTAGCTTTACAACCTGTGCAGGAGACACAATCATTTTGTGAGCCTAGGTTCTCCTCACAATACCCACACCTAATTGGCATTTTCACAAATTTCAGAAGATGTTTTCTTAGTTTTGATCCGGTTCAAAAGGTTCATATTTTCGAATGCACATTTTTAGTTTTGATCCGGTTTCAACCTGGTATCAAAAGTTGATAATTTTGAACACACTCCAATTTTCACTGAATACTCTTCCCATCACAAAACCAAATCAAATATCCTCAAATTTTTCGTTGAAATACACATGCAAGTTCCTTTTTTTTAGCACAATGTATTCTTGGAACGCTTATACTCACTTACTTCTTCTCTAAAAGACATTAAGTGCTTTCTTTACCATCCAAACTTTGAAAATTGTGAGAGCTTCTCTGATTTCACTCCTATCATGGAGGCTGCCATATTTTTTTAGTAATAGTAATAGTAATAGTAATAGTAATAGTAATAGTAATAGTAATAATAATATTTATTGCTTGAACGTGCTCGAAGTTCCAAGGAACTTGTGTGAGCAGCAAAAAAAAAAACAAGACACTTACAATTTAACACAATAAATAACACAAAATAAATACACTAAATTTACATTTGAAAGTATTTGTCGATGAAATACATCAATAAATACACATTAATAATAATAAAAAGAAAAAATCTCTTATATGTTTAATTAATTGTATTAATTCTTATTTCAATTAGTATTTTTCAACAATTTTCTGGGCACGTTATTTACATATACAACACTATCAGTAGATTAGTTTTAATTATTTAATATTAGATTTATTTAATAGTAATAATAATAATAATAATAATAATAATTTTATTCAACTACAATATACAATATATAACAGCTTGTGTGAGATTTCAAAGACATCTTATTCATTTCTTTTAAATATACGTGCACTCAACATTGCGCAATGAGTTGCGTCAGTTTTTCTTATTAATCATTTCTTTATAATTATAATTTATAGAAATCATTATTGTGTCATCTTATTATATACAAAAAATAAATAACAAATAAATAAATAATGGTTAATCTAATATTTCACACAGTTTTACAAATATTGAGTATTGAACCTCTATTAGTCTAATTCATAATTCATATTTCTATTACCTTTTGATTTATAATAACAATAAATATTTTATTATGATACTTTATTTACAATATTTCATTTATAGTATTAGTTTACAAATATTTAGTATTTTTCTTCTATTATCATTTTTTATAAGTAATTAGCTCCACATTTCTCTTAGCTTTAGTTTAATTTCCTTTATATTAGGAAAGTCCAGCATATTTGTTGGCATATTGTTAAATATATTTGGAATGTACCTTTTCTTATTTCTTTTTCCGTATGTATTATTCCATCTTGGTAAAATGTAAGATGGATTCATGTTTCTTGCTCTTTCGATATTGCTTATTCTGCTGTTTTTAAATAAATGTGTGTAATAGTTTTTTGTTACTATTATATAATCTCGTAGTTCTATTATCTTGAAAATTTCTTTTCTTTAAAGATATCTTCAGTTTTTGTGTTTTTATTTTCACCAAAGAGTATTTTGACTATTTTATTTTGTGTTATTTGAAATCTTCCAATCAGATAGTCTGCTGCAAATCCATATATTTCAATTCCATATCTAAGTATACTCTCTATCCATGCATCATAAAGAATTTTTTTATTTTTTGTGTTTAATATCTTCTTTAATTGGTAGATCTTCGGAAGTATTTGTCTTAATTTTGTTATTACGTTCAAGATATGGCTTTTGAAGTTCCAGTTTGAATCTATTTCCATGCCTAAGTATCTTGCTGTGTTTCTTTTTTCTAGCACTGTGTGCATTCTTTTTTGCATTTACTGTTTTTATTATTTGCTTCCAGGATTATACAATTACCATAATGTTTTATGATCCATTTTTCTTTAAACTTATTCATTTTTGGTATTGTGATATCCATTTGTATTGTTTTTTCTTTACTTATGAATAGTTCGTTCACAATAAACCAATCATTTAATTTAATAAAATCATTTTGTAAGTTTTTAATCATTTCTTCATAATTATAATTTATAGAAATCATTATTGTGTCATCTGCGTAAAGTAAAATTTGGGTTTTATCTATATTATCTAGAATATCATTTGTGTAAATTAAATATAAAAGCGGTCCCATTACAGAACCTTGTGGCACTCCGAAATTAGTTGTAATTCGATTACTATATTTTCCTCTTACCTGAACAGTAGTTTTCCTATTTTCTAAGTAGCTCTTTATTATGTTATAAATTTTACCCCTCAGTCCAATTTTTTCACATTTTTTTAACAGAATTTTTTGACCAAACGTGTCGAATGCTTTTTGCAGATCTATTAAAATGACTCCCACGTATTTCCCATTATTCAGTGCATTTGTAACAATTTCATTCAAATATACCAGCAAGTCAGTTGTGCTTTTCTGTTTTGTGTATCCATATTGGAATTTTGATAAGATTTGTACTTTTTCTAAAAAATTTCTTATCTTAACAGCAAAGAATTTTTAATTATTTTGTCAATAATTGAAAGTAATGCAATGGGTCTGTAATTATTTTTATCTGTGTTGGGTCCTTTTTTGTACACCGGTCGTATAACTTGTATTTTTAACATCTCGGGCCAGATTTCTTTTTCAATCATTTTATTTATTAATACATTCAACGCTTTAACTGTATTATATTTAGTTTGTTTCATATGTTCTGCTTGAATATTGTCAATTCCTGTTGCTTTTGTATTTTTTAATTCATTTATTATTGTCACTATTTCTGTTTCGTTTGTGTATTCAATGTACATTGTTTTTTGTATGTTTTTCTGTGTTTTATCTTTTTTATTTCTAATTTTTTTGCTTAATCTTCCTTTTTTGTACTCTTCATGTTCCATTGTAAAACTTTCCTTCAGATCTGGAACTTGTTTAGCAAAATTATTATTAAAATCATTTACTATTTCCCTGACGTCTTCCTCTTTAAATGTTTTCATTATACATTCATCAATATTATCCCTCTTTTGTTTTCCAGTTACTTCATGTATTACATCCCAGGTTGTTTTCTTTTTATCTTGTTGTAAGGTTTCTAATTTCTCTCCATAAAATATTTATTTGCATTCAATAGTAATAGTAATAGTAAGAGTAATTATTTTTCACAGCAAAAAGCTAACACAGATTCATAAACGTTGCGCACCCTCCATTTGCAGGCTATAACCTCATGCGCTGCGGCGTATGGACTTTGGCTAGAACGTGTTATAAAAAACAGCTAAAATAAAATAAAATCGGCATTTTATGGACAGGAGCATATAACGATTGCGTTAGGAAAGAGGAGTGTGTACTGGACAGCGTTAAGAATGTGGTTCAACTTCTGACAAATTACAGTGCTCAACTCGGCGAATTTTGTTTCGCAAAATGAATCCATCTTTAAAAGAGTTGGTGTTCATGTGATCAGAACTTTGCTATAAACCCGTTGGCGTATCGAGCTAAGAATTCACTGATGCTAGATAGAGTCTAGGTAAGGGTCTAATTTGCACTCAATGTATATTAAAGGGATGAGCGAAGATGTTGATTTGGTCATGTGCTACATTGCTTGAAACAGATTTGTTCTCTTCTTGTCCCTAATGGTATAGTTAAGTAAAAATAAGCGGCACAAAGAAGTTCGCAATTATATATAACGTTGTACAGTAAGTCACCTTTATACTCAATTAACTGAAAAACAACGGCTTCACCACTTAAAAACAATTCAAATTCAAATTATACTTCGTATCCGTCGTTCGAGTAAACTCGAATCCGTTTTTTAATTTTTTTTATTTGTGTGCCTTCGCAGTTGTGAATTCCGGGGGATAAGAGCTCTATGGCTTTTTTTTTGTAAATGGTACAGCCATTTTTGCTCAGTTAATTTGTTTTTTTTTTTTCGCTTCCTTTTTATTGTCATTGGTACGGACTGGTTTATTATGTGCGTGTCCTTTCTTCGCCCAATTTTGGTTGCAAAAAGAAGTATTAGAATTACATATGCCAGTGCTCTGTCCATGTCTATTAGGTAACACCTAACGTTGTTTAAATTTGGCGTCAGTCAGCTTAATTCATACTTGATGATTCATTGTTAAAGGCAGTTGTCCTTTTTTTTTCATTTAGGGAGCACCAATCCAAACTGGGTTATCTGCCCCACGACGATGAGAGGGACAATTTTTCTGGAGAAACCCAAGCGGCAAACGCAAGGACTTTTAGTAGGCACTTGTAGTAATCGCTGCAAACAATTACGGAAAACAATATGAAAATAATTCAACTAACCACCCGAAGCCCCTCATTGTAGAAGAAGTCATTCAATCATGTTGGTGCACAGGTGTTGAGTTCCATAGGGATACGAGGTCTAAGGTGTTTTTAAATCTAAAAGGCTGTTCAGTTAATTTGCTTCAGTCTCCAGCCAAAATTGTTTGTAAAAAAAAAGGACCATTGGTAACATTTATGTCCATGCGTTGTGCCATATAGTAAGCACACTGGCGGGTGTCTATCTTTAGAGGGTGTCTTCATTTAGGGTGTGTCAGCTCAATTAATAGTAGATTCTTCATCGTTGCAGGCAGTTGTAGTAATCGTGGCCAACAATTGCGGCAATGTCTTCCTGACATTTTCGGGATGAAAATTGCCCTGTGGTGTCTCGTGCTCATGTAGATTGTGGCATGTCAAAGGTCCTGGGTTTTCCGCTTGGATTTTTCCAGCTAAATTATCCTTCTCGTCGTCTCCTCCACCTCCTCCTCGGAACTTATAATCTCCTTATTTGTTAATGCTCATTAAACAAAGGAGGAAATCAATTTGGAAACAATTCACCTGACCTCCCGAAGGTCGCATTGGAAAACTAAGCAAGTTTTTCATCCTATCGGCTGCCCAATTTTAAGCCAGCAAGGCTTCAAAATTAAAGACTTATCCTGTGGTTTAAAACGAGATTAAGCGAAAACCAGGAAAGTTTTACTTTTTTTCACAACAACGAGTTAATGTACTTATTAAAGACCAAATAAGACCCGAAACCTCGCGCTCTAATACAAACAAACTACAAAAAGCAAAATACAAAATTAGCAAAGATAAAAGCATAAACGAGTGAGTCTTTATCTGGTCGACAGTGTTCACTTGAACAGGAAGCAGAGGCAATGTTATTTTTCCTGTGCCCAAGCATGGCCAGTGAACTATCCGGCCCGACCTACAACGATATTAGAGGGGGTATACAAAATGGCCGCCACGACTGGTCCATTTCTTCAAGGACTGTTCGGGAAAGGACAGGCAAATCGCAGCTTTGCTTGGAGCAAGCATCTCTTGGTAGCTAGTGGCAGTTTTCAAAATAGTAATTAAAATTTTTACGTAGATTTGCGTGGCAAATTTTTATTGTCTATAAAAGTATTTTTAATTAGTTTTTTTTTAAGTTATCACTCAGCGACAGGTAAGCTATTTCTCTGCACTTGGGAAAAAAAGTGACACGTTCGTTTATCCAGCAAGTACTGCAATGAAAGGCACGTTGGCAATTTGTACCGTCAGTGTCGCCCTCGGTTGACAGAATGCGGCAACAAAATAAATCAATCGCTTCAGTGGGGCTTTCGGCGGCTATAATTGTCCAACCCAGTCTCGTGTGCTATTTTCCATACAAGATCCGGACGGTACTGTAGTAAGGCCGTGCCAAGGCTTACCACCTGACGATGCGTTAATGCATAAAGGTGACTTAGAATATCACTGTACGCCTTATTGCAACTTCCAATTGAATCATACCTCGCGCCATGGCTGTTTGCTGTCACGTGCATATCACGTGTCTGGGCTAGTCCAATCAGACGGCCAAACAGCCGTTGTTCTCGTTCGTCATTGGCTAACTCATGGTGACGTCATGGCAAACAGCCATTGCGCATGGTTTAAGTAGTTGTTTGCATGGTTTAACGTTTCCTGAATATCGCACAATCCACCAAGTTATGAATTTGTAATTTCTGGGGAAGGTGCAGTCAAACATGTTTGCTGTGCTCTGCACGTATAACTGCAAGTAATGTTCCGCGTTGGTAATCTTGAATAAAGTACGAGTGTCGTTTAACGCGTAATTAAATTAGTTTTAGTTTTGTTCCAGTTTGTCATTTCGTTTCATCGTGAACGAAGCAGGAAATTGTGCTGGAAATGGAAATGTCGCGGTTGTAGAGGCAAAGCTCTGCACGGATATCTACACGGATTCTTCGATTTTTCGAATCCACGAATCCGAATTTTAACGGAAAAATTGTTTTAGTGAAGTATAACAAGTACGTGAAACAAGACTGGTTACAATTTAAAACGAATTTAATTATCAAAAGCCAATCACATTTTCCTAAATTTTACAAATTCATAAGTACTACCATGAGTCCATGAAAAGTTCCATAGGAACGAGTCCTAGTATTTTACGAGTCATGAGTATTTTCATGGACTCATGGTACTACCTGTTAACTGCATTTGGTGTTCGGTAAACTGCGTGTGGTTACATTTACCTGTATTGTTCCCCTGAAAAACCCACGAATTCGTGTATACCTCCGCTCACGTGTAGAATAGGCCAGAATAGGTTGATATGAACGAACAGAGAAGTGTTTCTCACCACCCTGTTCGGCACTAAAGGGAATTTCCAAGGTCCCGTTGTAACGTTGCGACCCCCGTTTCTTACTTCCCCGCAGACTTTTCCCTTGAACACTTTAGTCACGTTCTCCCGCGTGTTCTTCCAGCCAGAGCCAGTTTTACTACAGCAGCATGGCAGCTGCACAATGCATTGCAGCTCTGGCTACAATCCACCTCTTCAGAATGCTTAGCATCACCGGTATACCGAGTGTTTAAAATCGGCGTAATTAAGAAGTACGAACTCTGGCTGTTATACAGGGTAAATGGCTGTGATCACTACAAATAGGCGCCCAATTAGGGACTCGAAACTTGTACCCTAAGGTAGCGATTCATGAATCGATTCCAGGTATCGATCAGACGACCCTAATTCATACGGCTAGGTCAGTTCGATGACGTAGCCGACAAAAGTCCCGTAATCGTACAATATAGCCTAACAGAGCTAAATGGTACAAACGGCAAAGGCAGCTCTGGCTACAATCCACCTCTTCGGAATGCTTCGCATCACCAGTATACCGAGTGTTTAAAATCGGTGTAATTAAGAAGTACGAACTCTAGCTGTTATACAGGGTAAAAGGCTGTGATCACTACAAATAAGCGCCCGAACAGGGACACGAAATCTGTACCCTTACGTAGCGATTCATGAATCGATTCCAGGTATCGATCAGACGACCCTAATTCGTACGGCTAGGTCAGTTCGATGACGTAGCCGACAAAAGTCCCGTAATCGTACAATATAGCCTAACATAGCTACATGGTACAAACGGTAATGGACGAGTCGAAACATACCTCGATTATCACTGCACAGCCACTGCAAATTTGAGACAGCATCACATAAATATTGAAATGAGGTTATCTTTTGCTTGCAGTCTTCAACAGCTTCATCCAAAACCTTTAGGCACATGATGCGTGGCGTTCCCATCTTTGTGTTGCACACGTCGGACATTTCAGCCAGCCAATCAAATAAGGTCTGCATAGAGGCCCCTACAACATGGATGCTACGTTCACAATGGAAATAAAAGCATATCATCAATGCTTCTAATTCGTCTATTCTATTAGTATATTACAAGGTCTTTGATTTTTCCTGCAAGCCGCCATTGCTATACAGTGCACGTTTGTATTTTTCGAACTGGCTTTTAAAGTGTGTATTGCTTTGAACTGGATATCCCTGATTTTGGTAGAGGTTCATTTTAAGAGGTGTATGACCGTTTCGCCGAATTTTAATTTTAAACGGTGTTTTAAATTTCGGCGAAACGGGAACGTTTCGCCGAATCCTATTTCGCCGAATAACCTTTTCCAAGTCATGTGCCGTGCTGACGCTAAACATATTAACAAACAAAAACGTATCGTTAAAAGTTAAATGGTCTAAAAGTCAAAACCTGTAAGAAACACGGACAAGCTTTGACTGTAAGGGTCTAGGGGTCAAATTTGGCCAGTAAGACGCTGCTAAGCATTAGACCCTAACTACCCGGTTTTTGACGAACAGCTGTTCGAAATCGTCGTATAAAGAACCATGAGATGATCCAATGATAGTGGGGGTGTGGGTTTCCTACTTTGCTTTAGATTGACATTTTTTTCGGCTTGGTAACATGGCAGCGATTCCAAGCAAGACAACCAGCTACAAGCGTAAGCGTGTACACCCATTCTGTCTGAGTTACTAAGTCATTAATAAATAGACATAAATAACTTGAAATAATATAAAGGAAAATTGGAAATTAGTCAACAGGGAAAATCGTACACTAGAAATAACGTAGTTCAGTAAGCCACCTTTATGCACTTACGTTTCATCGGAGTGCAACGGAGAGATTAAGGCGCTATGCAAGTGATCTGGGGCCGAACTGGTTGGCCGGTTCGAATCCGGGTCATGCAACTCCGATTTAACGTAAGTGCATAAAGGTGGCTTACTGAACTACGTTATTTTTAGTGTATGATTTTCGCTGTTGACTAATTTCCAATTTTCCTTACTAAGTTATTAACATGATTACCGGGTAGTAAGGGTCTAAGCAGCGTCTTACTGGCCAAATTTGACACCTAGACCCTTACAGTCAAAGCTTGTCCGTGTTTCTTATAGGTTTAGACTTTTAGACCCTTACTTTTAACGATACGTTTTTGTTTATTAATCCGCGTTACTTTGAGAATTGTAATAAATAGGTGTGGTGGTGGATGAGGGGTGGGGTATGTGTGACACCTTTATAATTCATTTGTTGTTTGTTTTGTTGCGCCGCCTTTAAGCTCGGTAAATAGCTATGGCCCTTACTAACCTGGCTATCGCTATAGTGTTAACAATAGAAACAAATCCTTTAATCTTCAGTCTATGTCTTGCAGCTGGCCTTTGCTAAATGGCATTGTTGCATAATAACAATGTTCAAAACAATGTAAAACAATCAATCTGGTCGTTTAGAGCTCCGTAACCCCTGAACCACTCGACCAATTAGAAAAGGCCTTATGAAAAGGGCACATCTACGGAGCAATACCTGTAAAATGTGCTAAGAACCAGCTTTACAGGACAAATAGTTTGACCTGTAGAGAGGACAGACGAAAGGTACATCCCTAGAACAAGACCAAGGACAAGACCAAGACCAAGGACAAGACCAAGACCAAGACCAAGAAGTTGTCTATTTGGCCCCTCACTGTATCTCGGGTTTGGCTGGACTGAATTTCACAATTTTTGGACTGTCGACAGGCCTTGACTAGTCAAGGCTAAATTCCAAATTTGGTTTTAAAATTTTTAATTTTGACGGAGTTATAAGCTCTCAAAGTTGAAAGTTTAATACAGAGATCCTATAGGTCGACCCTTACTAACATCGCCAGTGTTAATAACATCAGAAATCGCAACTAATCACAAATTCCTTCCAATTAGGAATGCATCTTTAACTTCTCCAACGTCAAATTTTTAAGGAATATTTTGATTCGGCGAAACGGGATTCGGCGTAACGGGAGGAAAAAAAATGCGAATTGGCGAAACGGAATTCGGCAATACGGGTATACACCTTTTGGGAACCATTTCTCTCAATATCACATAAAAATTACATTTACGACTTTAAAACCCATTCCACTGTTAACCCATGTGTGGATGGTACAGCACCTCACGCAGAGAAAACTACGAACAAAAAAAGTGGCCCTCGGAATTTTATTACATAGGTTTGGCTCCTGTACCGAAATGTTATGGCAAAATAAATTTTGTTATATTAAGTTTGGAATGAAATTCGTAATAATGAAGATGGTAACAATAACTCATAATACGCAGGAAACCTTTTAAATAATAACACCAAAATTTGCCACACAGTCTGCACTGCACTTTTTCCTTAATCATTTCAGAATTTAGTGGGATGCAACCACACCACCCACACCATGTTGGGAGAGAGGGGCACCAAACAGCCTGTAAATTATTAATCCCATCGCGAGCCTATACAGACTACCAAGGAACAAAGACATGTTGGAGAATATTCAGTCTCCTCAATATTTAAAAAGATTCGTTTTCATGCTGAAATAGCTCATCAGTTGGTGTATAAATCGAAGAAGCTCGTGATGCTGGTTCTAGTCTAGGCTATGGCCGAGTTTTTATTTTTACTACACTGGCTACGATTTAAACGATCGCGATAGATCACGTGACTCAAACTCGTCGAGTAAATTGAATGCGAGTTCGTTACACCTGGGCAGGATACGTGAGTAGGTAATGCCGCTTTTCTGAAAGCGTGGGGTAACGTAACACCTGCTTCGTGTCATGGCACCAGAAGGCGTCATCTGTCAGTCGCTCGTAGGAGACGAAACTTGAAATCAAAAATGACAGCGACGTCAGCGCCATTTAACCACAATAATAGTGACAATACGGTCGGAAAATGACGAAATACTCGTGCATGGGCAACATCTTAAGTTGACGAACATATCCCGTCTTCGATTGAAATCGTATTAAGTTCGTTACAATAAATCAGAACCACGAAAGAAAATTCGACCAGTGGCACTCTCGGCACACTTCTCAGCATGCAAAACCAAGCGTTTTAGACCAAGAATTTATAGGCTTGGGGAGGAGAATTTGTGACAGAGATCCCTTTGAAACGTCTTAGATTCTTTCCTTTTAGTTTCGTCTAAGTTTATAGATGGCGCCATGAGTTTTATGTGGGAATTTCTACTCAGTTTTCAGCTTAAACTAAACTAAACGAAACTAGCTTATATTTAATTATTATTTAGTCTAGCTTAGTTGTAATTTAGTTTACTTTAGATTTGGGTTGAAAAATGAGCAAAAATTACCAGATGGAACACGTGGCGCCCTCTGAAAACTCGGACGGAACTAATAGGAATGAATGTAACACGTTTCAATAGGGACTTTTTAGAGTTACAAATTCTCTTCCCCAAAAGCTATAAATTGTTGGTTATACTTAGCTCATTGAATGAAGGAAGAGAAGGTGCCAACATGGTGTAGCATGAGAACTAATTTAGCCCGAACTTTCGAACCACTTCTGAATTTTTCTCAAGCGTAACCCGTAACTAAAAAACATGTAAACACGTTACAGGTTGGAGAGAAGCTTGGGAGTCAAGCCAAGAGTAAAAAAATTTAAAATTTTAAAATTGTGTGCACCTAGACAGAACTGGGATATCAATAACTGAAATTTTAAAAAAGCAGATGGATAAAGGTGTGCACATAGTGTCCTGACTGGACCTGCCTGACCTTAGGTCTGACGTTTCCGGAAACTGGGCGCACCTTTGTCCCCCTGATTTTTAAAATTTCAGTGGTTGGCCATGTCCTAATTCTATTTGGGTACACGCAATTTTAATTTTTTTAAATTTTTACGCTTGGCTGGACTGCAGGCTTCCCTCAAGATTGTCTTGCGTTTACATGTGTTTTAGTTAAGGTTTCCTCTCGAGAATGACCCAGAAGTCGTTCGAAACGCCGAGGCTTAATTAGTTCTCACCCTAAACCTTGTTGGCTCCTTCTATTCAATCGGATTTTTTGGTGTTTTTACTTTATTTTTGTTATACTTAGCTCCACTCGCAGCTACAACCCGTTTTAAAACTGAATGCTGGATTTAAAAACCAGAACACTTCATCAGCCAGTTCTGATCATGGCCGAATTAAGGGGGTTGCTTTGGGTGCTGAAGCACCGGGCCACGGACTGAAAAAGGGCCTCAAAAGGGTGCCTCACGGTCACGATAAAAATAAAAAAAGGTACTGTTTGAAATAATTATTATTTTTTTTTATTTGCTGTTTTTACAAAAAAAAATTATTGTTCAAAACAAAGAAACTTTTTATTGCGGGACTGGCGGGGGGGAGGGCTTAATCCGGCCCTTGTTCTGATCTAACTTAATATTAATTTAATGTCCCAATCTAACCTACTACATATTTTAAGTGACTAATTCCATATTCTTATCGTGATCATCTTGTTTTAGTGACACTAAATAGTTTCATGACGACACTCAGTGACGCAATTTACTTTCTAAGAAGACCATACTGGGGAAGCTAAAACCAGGAGACTCAATCCACCGTGCAGCATGCACGGGTCCTGCTAGTGTAGTCATAATAGTCGACATATTTATGTTACCTATTTCTTCCAACAGGTTTCTCAATGCAAAGACTGCGTTTTTTGTGGTGTGAGCAGACTCTTTGACTGACTGAATCACTCTTTTCACTTGTTTCTTTAAAGCTGAAAAAAATAAGTATTCAATTAGTGTCCTTTTCAACTGTTAAGAATATCTCGGAAGGGGAGAGGGACAATTTTGCTAGGAAATTCCTAGATTCTTTGCGTGGGACAATCGATACGACCACGACGACATTTACGTCAAGAATGCGCAGGAGTGGGCTGAGTGTAAGCTTAAAGGGGGATTGCCACCAAATGACAAGCTGCAACATCTATATAGCCATTTGCCGCTATCTAGTTGTGTTAGCCCTTACTTTCAACAGGCGAAGGAACACACAAATAAATTTCTTTTTATGAAACAAACAAGCCACGTGCCTCCTTAATTGGCATAGCCTATAACGGACATCAAATTGCAGAGTTGGTTTCACATTTTTAGTCTGGGTGGAGCCCAAACAAAAGATCGGATTGGAATGAAATTTGGTACAACGCTTGATACCCTAATTAGTATTGCTGAGCCAGAATTTGCCGTAAATCAAACAATTATTACGTGAGAAATTACAAATTTTCGAATTTATTTCTAACACTCACCATTGTAAATTTGAGTCGTGACGTTAAGGAATACCGACGAAGCATGATGGTGGTAGCCAAGTGAACTTTAAAAAACACGGCAAATTAAATTTTGGTTGCTTCTTTCTAGCTGATAACCTTTTCGACGTAACTCAATGAAATAATAACATTTGATTGTCGCATTTTAACCACTGCTGGAACATCGCAACCATAAAAAACGGAAGGATTCCGTTAACGATACACCTTAGCATCATTTGAAAAAAAGAATGCTTGGAGGGATTACCTTCAGCATGGCAACGAAACTAGCGATGGGAATCCCAAATATGAAACCTAAATCATTGTATCACGGCGAAGTGATACATATAAAACCAAACTATACATGGGGGGGGGGGGAATTGAGGCTTAATGGAGAGTCGACAACTAGGTCATTAGCGCCAACTATACATGAGACGATGTATTTGCACCACAGCAAGAAACACAAACATGCTTGCGTCTAATAGTTTAACGATTCCTCGTTACCACGGCAACGTGTATATTCTCGAAGCCGTGGCGCATTAATGAAGAAGCCTTATCTCAAACGCAGCTGCTACTTACGAAATAGAAATGACAACTAAAAATTAGGCCTCAGAGCTAAAAATTAGGCCTAAAGGCTAAAATAGGCCGAAGAGCTAACACTTTTTGACCTACAATATTGTGATCGTCACTGATAGATTTGAAAACCGTGAGTCATAGAGGTGTACGCCTTAACATTTTCGGTGGTGGGGTTGTCAAGTCTTAGACCACAGGCAGCATTGCCAATCTTATCTGCCGAATCTTTTTAGTATTGTTAAAAACTATCGCACTGATGATTGTTTAATTAGGCCTAAGAGCTAACACTTTTTAACCTACAATATTGTGATCGTTGCTGGTAGGATATAATATGGTTTTAAGATCGTTGTTGCTGTACTGATAGAGGTGTGCGCTTGAATATTTTCTTTGGTGGCGTTGTCAAGCATTAGACCAGCGGCAGTATTGCCAACCTGCTGAATCTTTTCAGTATTTTCAAAAACCATCGCTCTGATGATTGTTTGGCTTACAATTAAATGCTTTATTATTAACATTTGTAATTTAGGGACGGCACTTTGCGCAGCAGTAATTATTGTTGTAAACAATGTCAGAATTATTAGCGGCGGCAGCCCCACCACCGTAAGAAACGTGCCGTTTTATTTTTAGTCGGCGGCGAAGGCTAACTAACATCTTTAGTGTCGGATGTGGACAGAAGCTAAAAATAACTAAACAGACACTAAGTAATGGAGCAACCGAAAGCCTATTAAAATAAATAAGATGCAGAGCTTTGGCCTATTTGAAGAAAAAAGCTAAAATAAGACAAAGGCCTGCAAATAACAGCAGTACGTCACACCAAAAGGCAAAGATCCAAAACTTAGCCTAGTGAGCATTTTTCCCAGATTTTAAGGAGCATTAACAAATCTGGTACAGTCATTAAAATAAACACTAAATGTAAATTTGAAATAAAGGTCTGTTCGCTCCGCCTACAATAGGCCCAAAGCCTGTTTCCTAGTTACTCAGCAGCTGGAAGAGTCGCCGAGACAAACTCTAAACCCTACACTGATGTTTTAAGCATGTTTAAGCTTTATTTCAGTTTCTCTCCCTTATTGTTATGGAGTGTAAAGTTTGTGCACCCACGTGCGCCAGGGAACAAGCCGTAAAGTTAAGCCTAACGCCATCACGGGCGCTTTTTTCTTTATATCGACGGTTTCGAAACGCAGATTTTTAACCGCTAAGTGGGCGCCATCTAGTGACAGTGATATCGTTAATCTTGACCGCTTTCCCCTGGTGCACGTGGACGCACCAACTTTACACTCGATAATTAAGGAGGCACGTGGCTAGTTTGTTGTATAAAAAGAAATTTCTTTGCGCATTCCTTCGCTTGTTGAAATCAAGAGCTGCATAGAACTAAAGAATGGCAGACGGCACTATAGATGCTGCAACCTGTCATCCAATGAATGGGCACCTTTGAATCCGGGACCTCCAGAAGGAAACGTATTTAAAGGAAATTCGCGTGAGTACCAGTTGCAGGAGCGACATAACGGAGAGCCCTCGACGGAGTGTCGAAGATAATGTTAGCGCGTGTTCCATCTCTCGTTCTGGGTCGGGACCCCATGCCGAACAATGTGGAACAATTTCTAATGTCGCTGATAATTGACGCGGAGGTGCCTTATGTCTGGACAAATCGTAGCACGAGTGGTATTTTTTCGCACCTGTCTTTCGGGTTAAAACCTTTTCAGCCTATTTTTAACGTGGGTCATCCCGGAAAATACTTACGACCGGTCGTAAGTATTTTACGGGATGACACACGTTAAAAATAGGCTGAAAAGGTTTTAACCCGACAGACAGGTGCGAAAAAATCCACTCGTGCTATACGATTTGTCCAGACATGAGGCACCTCCGCGTGCAACAACGCTCTACGAGCATGAAGCGGTGAAGCAGATGGCTTCTTCAAGCCAAGGCCGACTGGGTAGAAATCACGTGTTTCGCCTCCTGACTCAACGCAACAGTTCATGCGTATGCCAGCCTTTTAGCTTTGCTTTGGTAAAATAAGATTCTGGCGATGTTGAAGCCACTGTCTTGGATCCGAGAAACGAAACCTACAGCGTCTCTCCCACACGACCTTGTGACAAGGCAATCGAGAAAGAATTTATGTAGTTACAACAAGGACACTTCCCATCCTTTGGACGTGTATGCATTTATTAGTGCCTAGTGATACCACCAGAGCCTTCTTTAATATCGATATTTTGTAATAACCACGAGTTGCATTTCGAATTGAAAAACACCGAGCGGTTGCACGAGGTGTTTTTATCAGCTTGGGAATGCAACGGGTGATTGATAAAAAGAATTATCTGTAATTAAAAATATGCTCGAATGGTATTTTCAACGGGAATACCTTGTTGCATTAAAAACAAGATGGAGGGAACAAGACAAAAATAATTAATTAATTATCTGATAATACCATATGTGGTCAATTATCAGCGATATTAAAAACACAATTTTATGCATCAACGTTGAAACAGCATTTTTTTTTAATTCGTCCAAAAACTTTAGAACGGCCGGCGATTACAGCCATCTTTAGCAGGAAAATAATAAAAAAAAGGTCAAGATGTGAAAACTGTGTTAAATTACATAAAATCACTATACAGTTGATCTCATTCGTTCTATTTTGTGTTATGAAGTGTAAAGACGGCCAAGAAACGCTATGCCCAAGTCAAAATTACCGAAACTGCCCTTTACCGACATACATCATGTTGTCGTACCCGAAAGACAAGTTGGTCATACCGTATCTGCCCTCATCTCTTCCAGCCTTCGTTGTTAACAACTACTGAAGGGAAGGGATGGGATATGGATGAAAATATACAACATAAACAATTTTGTACTTAATTTATGCGAGCACACATAACTTCAGGTCTATACTAAACGCCTGAGTAGGCGTTGTAGTTGAGGACGAGTACAATGTGAATAAACCGATAATGCACTGGTCGATACCAGTTAGAAGCATTCGCGCATTCGTTTATTAGCGTCAACGCAATGTTTTTGTGTTTCAATGCCTCGTAAATCGTCACCATAAGAGAGCAGAAATGTTGCACGTTCGGGTAAATAAATGCTATTGTATGGCATCAACCCTCTGTCAGTTCTTTCAACTAAGTTATGAGATCATTAAAATGCAGTTAAACAAGCAATCTCCTCAAGTATGTTGCTCTAGCAACCATTTTTGTTCCACCCCTTGGAAAACCGCGTAGGAGATGAAAGAACTTAACAAAATATACCAACACTCATAACCACAGCACTTGGGAGCCGTGCTATTACTCCATAACGAAACGAAGGAATTTCTAGAAAATTATATAGAACACTGAGGTTAATTTGGTGGCATTTCATGGTAGTGTTCACGATCACTGTCTTGTATGCATCGCCTTGCTATTACTGTTTACTCGAACACATCTTTTTTTTTTATAATTTATGTTTTATCTTCATTACCGTTTTAGGTTCAGTGCTTCCTAAAAATATATCCATGAACCGGGTTAATTAGAAAATAATTGAATCCAAAATAAGTCAAGAACCGTAAAAAACAAACAAGAGATCCCACCCACAAAACGGCAAAGAAAAAGTTAAGCCAGGTACAGGAAAGAATAAAAATCATTAACGCCATCCACACTATGATGTTCGTCTAGCAACAAGGAAAAAAAACAAAACAGAACGCGTCAGTGTATGCTCCGCCTCCACACGAATTATATACTGCGTATAGGAGGTACACATTTTGGAAACAATAGTGTATTGGCAATATGCAGTAGATTTCGTGTGGAGGTTTAGCTGATACACTTGTGTTCTGTTAGTGCACAGCATATTCAAGTAGAGGGAACGAAGTACAGTGATAACGTTCGGACCTTGGTTTCCAAGCCAAATGGATGGAAGATCGAATCCTATGGAGTGGAAAGTGATTACGAGCCAACGATTAAGAGTCGTCGAAGGACAAAACGAAAGGAATAAATGTAGACACAATGCAGACAATAATGTGATCAGCAACAGTGACGAAAAAATGCACATGCCATCTCCATGACGTGAGTCCGCGAATTAAATCCGTGTCTTTGGATCGGTAAGGCCTGCAATGCATAATTTCCGGAATCATGATTGGCCGTGAATTTTTTTTTCGTCATTTATTTGTTGCTGCTTACTGGTCATTCTTAGCTGTTCACGTGTTGGCTCTATTGAGTAATCATCCTTTGTTTATTACTAATTATAAACGTTTTTAATTACGTTTTAAATATATGATTGATAAAGCACAACACCACTTAAACAGATACAATTTTCTCAAATTGTTCATTTGAAACTTCAATCATACTGTATAACCCTTTTTTTACGACACTCTTGACGTTTTTGTTTCTAATCCGTGTACCTTTTTTACGGCTATGGCGTCGCGCTGCAAAGGTTTATGCATCCCGGTCGATTGTTGCTGCCCACTTTGAAACAATTCAGCTCAGCTCTGAAAGCTTGAATCTACGAAACAAATACGCCATTCTATCGTTTCTAGCTGCCGGAGGCCTCGAAATTAACAACGTAGCTTAGTTTGATTTAAAACTATATGCGTTTAGCTGAAACACGAATTCTTTCACTTCAATTCATTTACGGAAGCCTTGACCCATGGTCGCACGCTCCCCACAAATCAACAATCAACTTCTTAGCAAAGACATAACACGTGCACGAAGAATGGATCTGGCGTTTGCTGAGTGGCATTGTTGCCTAATTACAATGGTTAAAATAATGTGGAGCAATCAAACTGATCGTACCCTGCTACATTTTGGAAAAACCGTTGAGCTAATGGCTTCTGGTCAGCAACCAGTGTGCGCGTGTATAGTGAAAGAAAACGTAGAGCGCATGGCTGTGGCCCAAGGCTCCGGTTAAAGCATCATTCTCCCGCAACTCCGGAATGGCTCGACCAATTGAAAAAGTGGTCTCTGTGAGGAAGGAAAGGAAATCTAAGCCAAGGAAATTTCTGGCTTAGATCATGCTTCAGATTTTAGGTAGGTGCAACAAGAACAAGAAGTGTACAGTTTTCAAATTTTCGTGTGGCTCCCTACGTTTACTCTTGCACAGAATTGCACAATTTTTGGTATAAACCTTCGATACCTATCTACTATCTGACCAAGTTTGGTCGAAATATATTGAATAGAAACGGAGATATTAATAGTTTTATTTTTGCTGGAAAGATGACTTCAATCGTATATATATCCCCATTATATATGATACTTAAGCTAATTTCGTTTATTTAAGAGAGGAACGGCAACAAAGGTGCAAGTGTAGGAGCAAGGAAACACTGAAAACAAAACTGAAGAGACGACAACGGACGAAAGAAAAATGGCGCCGGCAGTGAAATTATAAACAGCTTAAATAGAAGATATAGTTGGATTTTAAACGAAAAACGAAGCACGTAAGTGGGTGAAAAACCTGATGTCAAGAGTGCAGGCAGGCTGGAAAAAAAAGGACTGGTGGATAAGCTGGCGAAAATAAAAACAGCAATAAAGAAAAGACGTGGGATTACAGGACGGAACTACCCGGGAGGAGGGGAGGGAGGGGGGGGGGAGAAGGTCCTCCCCCCCACCCCACCGAAACGAGGCAAAATTTTGGACATAAGTAAATTTGTTAAATTTATATTAAAAATAAAACGTAAAAATCTAAAGATTCGTTAATTTGTTTAAGGAATTTATTTTAATTAAAAAGCACTTGTATGATAAATAAGGAACATAACAATTCTTTATTTAAGAAAATCTTTGGCATATACAACACCAAAATTTTACTGACACATCAAAATATGACTGTAGTGAGACGCACACGAGCTTTGGCTCCTCTGGATCTCACTTAGATGCTCAAGTTAGAATCTTCACAACCAGGTGACCGCTGCTTACAACGTAAGTGGGACGAGGAGATAGCAGTGTTACGCGAGTGGAAAATAGAATTAACAAAATTGGGAAAATGAGATGGGACAAAAATTGGCCTGCATAGGTAATTGTACGAGTAAAAAATTGCTCAGTACATTCGGCAGGGAGAAATTCCTGCTCGGTGAACTCGTTGTGAGCAAAAAATTGGTCTATAAACTGGGACCAGCGGAAGGGAATGTTCAGCAAATTTGATAGGAACGAAACTACTACCCGATAAAACGGATGATGCGAAAAATTGCTTAATAAATTGGATGCTGAGGTGAGGGAATGCTAAGTAAATTTGAATGGGGCGAAATACCCCCCCGGGCCCCATTCAAATTTAGCTACGGCCCTGCTTAAGAACAAAATGGTATCTTATACCGATTTCGTATTGGTAAATTCAAGTGGCCCTGGAATTATTAACCAATGCGAAATCGGGCCGGCCTAGGCCGGGCCGGTATTTCGAGAGCCGGCCCGGCTCACACCAATGAAGCACGGCCAAGACCGCTTTATTAACTAACGCGAAATCAAATTAGGACGGAGCCGGCCGGCACCGCTTAAATCAGAATGGTTTATGAATGGTGCTGCAGTGTAGCGGCAGAACGTGGAAAGTGTCAAGTGCCACAAACCGACACGTGGCGGTGCTGTAAATCGTGATCAGCGAGCCGTGGAATTAACCAACTCTAAAGTGGGCCGGCCGGACCAGTACTGGCCCCGATTGGCACTGGCTGGCCTGGCCCAGTCCGGCCTGGCCGCTTGAATTTACCAATGCGAAATCGGTATAAGAAAAATGGATTAAAAATTCGGCAGCATGATGGAAAACTGTTGGAGTACAGGATAATAGGAAAATTGATAAAAGGTCCCATAAACAATTACGAACGCAAGTAACAATAATCATAAAAAGAACACTACTTACCAAGAGAGTATGGGGTGGTCCATAAAAAACGGAACAACAAAATCTTTTAAGTCCAAACGTTTTTGTTAGTACCCTCCGAAACCGTAAAGGGTCAGATGGTGTCTAGTATAGGATGGGTAGTTTTGAAAGTCCTTTTTACGTACGATTCTGGAGGGTATACTAACAAAAAAGTTTGGACTTAGAAAGATTTTTCTGTTGCGTTTTTTATGGACCACCCTGTACACACAGAACATAATATAACATAACTGAGATGGTGCAGAATGCAAGCACTCATGAAGCACCCATACTGTGCAAAATCCCTTATCAAGCCTAGACTTAAAATTCATCGACAGAAGGAGCAGACACACCAGAAGCTGGAAAGTCATTCAAAAGCCAGACCACACGTTCAGTGTAGAAATTGCTACGAAAACCTTGGTCACCTCCATGGAGACGAATTAGATCTGACCTTGTAAGAGTAGAAGCAAAGACAAAAGAAGACGGTAACTATAACATTTAGGTATTTGTTGAAAATTTGGTAAGTACGAATGAAATATGCACAAAAGGAACTTTCATTTAACAATGACAAGCTTAGGTCTGTTAAGTCGATCGTGGTGGTTGCCTATAGTTCAATTCAAGCTAATGAAATGTCCGATGCAAAAGGGCCAGTAATACTATAACGAGTAGGAATAAGAGCAGAAATTAAACGAAAAGGTCAGAGGTCAAGTGGTTTTGGGAATGGTTAGAGAGCATAACGGTACAATGATGTATTGTAAGATAGTACTAAAACAAAGGAAAGATGGGCTAGACAGCATAATGGAAGACTGGTATAGTGCAAAATAGAAGCGCGGATTCGAAGGATACACCAGAACAAAGCAACAAAGAGGATAAATATACAGTGTAACGGTAGAGAGATTTTAAACTGGTATGAGGCTGAAAACGATGGTTGAAAAGCAAGGACAGCATGCGGTCGACGGATGCTTTGCAAAATAATAGAACTGTAAATAAGAACAGAAAGGAAAGCTAATTAAACACAATCATAAGTATAAAGGAAGGTTTACTGAATACTACCTTTCGATAACTACCGCACAAAATCCCAGTAAGGGTAAAGAGAAACATTAAGTTTTCGCCACAGAAAGTAGCGATAACCAGAGTCAAAAAGGCTGCCACAAGGCTTGTGGTCCGACCCTAGATCACTCGAGCTCAAAGGCGCCTGTTCATCATTTCGATAGCGTTGCCCATATTCTAAACACAGCATCCACGTTCCAGATTCTCAGTCATTCAATAAGCTGATGTGGGTCACGTGATCTCGTTTTAGTTATGAAAATCGCGGCGCTGCTGCATATAGTGTTCTTTCATTTTTTATTTACCGCCGTTTTCGCTATATCGCTCGAAGAGTCTACGGTAATGCTTCTAGGAGTTGAAAAGGCGCCTTGAACTGAGGCACACTCACTTAATGCCGACAATGCGACACCACTAAAAGAAAACAACTTGAACTTCTGCCGCACTTCTAGAATTATTATTTGGACAGTTGGTCCGTTTAACTAAAAAATTCTACCTAGAAATTAACACGTTAAAAATTATGACGAGGTGTTGCGTTTGACGTCATCATTGTGAAGATTTTTTTGCGGTGAGTTGCAATGAAATCTATATGAATCGTATTCCGATATTGTTTAAATCACATGTGTGATCATTTGGTTTTTTATTTTACAGTTCTGTTTGAAAACGTTTGCAACGTGCTAATTACGTCAAAGATCTCTCGTATCCCAGCAACGCAACTCGGTAGAAAACACTGTCCTGCGATTATTATTCATATTATTTAGCATAACTCTTCCAGAGTATTAGTGTTCCATAATGCATACGGCCTGTTATGATTCTGCAGCGATAGTAAGGGAAGAAGGCAGCTGACAAAAATTTGTTCCCTTCTACACATTTCGGTCTTCATTATTTCTAATATACAGAGTAGAGGTAAAGGAAACACAATAGCACATCATCCGAAATCATACACTAAAAATACTAAAATGCTGTACGCATTTATTATCTAGACACACGCTAGTGCATCGCAGCAAGTTAGGCAACAAACATTACATCAATTATTGTTGAGGACGTAAACCAATGTAGTGCGACGCCATAGCGTAAGTGACCAAAATTCTGAAGCATATCCTGGGGGTGTAACGGGAATAGCGAAAGAGGGCGCGTAAGTGCGAAAGTATTGTTATAATCATTGTTACTTTTGTTAGCATAGTCTCTCATTGGACGACCAAAGTTTGGACAATGAAAACGTGTATGATGTGCGTATCTAGACACACACAGTGTCGTCACAAATCGAAACAATGTTGCCAAAGAAGTTGTGTCTACATTCAATTCATGAAAAACAAACAAAGTGTCAGAATAAAGCCAAAAACTGGTAAAGAGGACCAAGTTGAGACTGATTCAGCCTCACAAAGGAGTGATATGAAATTAAAATATTGGAAAATGGCCAAAACTGATAAAAGGGACCGCCAAGTTCCGAATGGTTCGGCTCTTCAAAGGAGTGATATCAACACACCAAAACATTCGCCAAGTTAATCGCACTTAATAATACTTCGGATGTTAAATGAAAACTTGAACATTGCTACCGAAACTAGCAATGTTCTAGTTTTTATTTAACCTTCGAACTATTAGTCGGTGCGATTAACTTGGCGAATGTTTTGGTGTGTTGAATATCACTCCTTTGAAGGACCGAACCATTCGGAACTTGGTGGCGCCTTTTAGCAGTTCTGGTTTTTGATATGATACGATTTGTATGTCATTAAGATGATGTGATGGGGATTTGAACCGACGAACTCGGAAGCACTATTCAAAATCCTCTACGTCTAAGACATCTTTCCAATAATGAACGGATGAACCGACGTTAAGTTAATCAAATTTAACACTATACGTACTCATCATCTGCACATTTCTTAGCTTGTCCCACAGGCACGTTTCCTGGGTCTGGTGTTCAATTCCAGGTTATCTTGGCTTCCACACTTGCGTCAGCTTAAAGACAAGGCTTTGCGGGCGCTTAACATCTTGCGGGTTCTGTCGGGCACTTCATGGGGTGCCGATCGCACTGCCATGTTGCGCCTCTACCGAGCCCTTGTCCGCAGCAAACTTATAATAATAAATAATAATAATAATAAAAGTATGTTGCAAACGCAACCGGACTGGCAAGGACCTGGTGGTCGCTAACTGCCATCCGACGTTAAGGCTAAAAAAATAAAAAATTAAAAAAATTTAAAAAAGGTAAGAGTTTAAAAGTATACGATGAAAATGCTGGCTCGGCTGCAAAGGATGGTTGATGGAAATGGATTAGGGTCACGAATGCCTTACCACCTTGGTTAGACCTGCCAGGGACACAATGGTCCCCGATGGCATCGCCAAACGTGAGTGACAAATGGAGGGGATTGGGGAAGCCGGCTACCAATGTCAATGTTACTTAAAAAATAAAAAATAATAAAATTTTTTTTATCCTAGTTTAAAGCTTGGCCAAAACCAATTGTCAATCATAAAAAATATAATAGTAGAAGTAAAAAGGACAATGTTCCACCACAGGAGGGTTGTGAGCCGCTGACGCCGGGTCAAAGTAATGGGGGGAGGGGGTTGAGGAGGGAGATCAAGAATCTCTCTTCAGGAAGGCAGACAAATTCTCAGTCAACAGTTCTCTACGAAAACCAATCACCGAATCCATACAGACAGTCTTGGAACGAAGTGCATTCCAGACGGGAACCACCACCACTGAGAAAAAAAATTTGCAACAATTCAGTCTGGATCCCCTAGTTGCCAGTTTCCAGGGATGACCACGAGTGCAGTAGGTTCGCGGGGCTAAGTCGAAAAAGGGAACGTCAATCGAGATTAAGTTTCGCAATATCTTATATGTCAAAATAAGATCAAATCTTAAACGTCGCAATTCCAAAAGTTCAAGTCCAGCTCTTGAGAGACATTCGATATGGTTTACGTTGTGAAGTCTGGGGAGGCCCTTGGTAAATCTCCTCTACGGACTCGACCAGGTCAATATCCTTGGCCAAATATGGAGACCACACCGGGGTGGCATGCTCAAGCAAAGGGCGTACAAAGGTCTTAAATGCCCAAACTTTAGTTTGCACATGTCCGGACGTGAAGCAACGGTTTACTATCGCCAATCTAGCAAACGCCGAGGAACATACCCTCGAACAATGAAGGGAAGATTTCAGGTCGCCTGTGACCCAGATGCCCAGATCCCTGAATTCTTCAACAAAAGGAAGACACTCTCCGTCAAGCACGTACTGATAATCCGGGCGTACAGATCCGATATGCATGGACTTGCACTTCGAAAGAGATAGGGGCAGCTGCCACAGGTTTGACCAGCTGAGTACGCTGTGAATATCAGACATAAAATCGGCGGAAGGAACCTCGGCTAAATTTTCAGTTCCGATTTTGACGTCATCCGCAAATTTTGCCCCATAAGACGGAGAATTCGGCATATCAAGGTCGTTAACATAGACCAAAAAAAGAATGGGACCGAGCACTGATCCCTGGGGGACGCCGCTTGGGACTCTGGTCTTACTCGAGAAAGTATGCTCCACTCTTAACTTGCTGGACTCGATTTTCAAGGAAGGCAGCAAGCCAGTTTAGAAGGGGGCCGGATATACCGCAACCACATAGTTTAGCTAACAACTTGCGATGGACCACTGACTCAAAAGCTTTCTTGAAATCAAAGTAAATGACATCGCTCTGGACTCCAATGTCCAGCGCCTCTGTCCAACGATCCAGTACACTCAAAAGCTGGTGTGTTGCAGATCGGCCTGGCAGAAAGCCAAATTGGTCATGGCCAATAATTGGTGAGGTAGTTAAGAATGGCACCTGTGTGTTATGTATGACCACTTCCATGACTTTACATGCCACACAAGTAAGTGCAACTGGTCTGTAATTCTCTGGGTTAGAGGGGGCCCCCTTCTTAAAAATTGGGACAATGATGGCGTTCTTCCAAGTACCCGGGAGCTCGCCCTGATCAAAAGACATGTTAAAAATAACTGAGAGCGGGTAGCAAATCTCAATGGTCCACACGATGTGCTTGGCTTAAGTTTTGACAATACCGAAAGTACAGCTGCCCTAGTGAAGTGTACCATAGTGCAACTTCCAGTCCCGACACTGGCTTGAGGTCGCGGGAGGTTTTGATTCTCGTCGTCAACAACAGTATTAGAAGCAAAAATAGAACCCAGTAGATCAGCTTTGGACTTGTTATCCGTTAGAAAGACGCTATTGTGTTTAAAAGGTGGCAGGGAGCGTGAGGACATTTTTTTTTTCCTATAAAATTTAAAGAGCGACTGAATGTTTCTACCCCGGATAACAACTTTCTCCCGATGCCTGTACCATGCCTCTACCGAGTCCGAATATGATTTTTCAGCGGCGATGTAGGCTAGCTTAGAAGGTGCATCCAAGTTTAATTTGTACCGTCGCCAAAGTTTGAGTTTACGATGTTTTACCCTCGTTATGGATCGAGGAAGACGTTTGAAGGAGCAGTCACCTCGAACATGCTGCGGTTTTTTAAAGCAATCCATATGACTCTTCAAAATTGCCAGAAAACAATTCTAGGCATCTTGGACCTTGGGGTGAACAGAAAAAATAAGTTGACTCCAATCAATCCCCTGCAGAGAATTCTTAAATAGCCGAAGATCCAACTTACCCTCCGGTGACTTAATGTGATCCCCCTGACTAGTAGGAATGCCTGGATCATGGGAGAGATTTAGTTTGAAAGAAACCACACAATGGTCGCTGTTCCCAAAATGTGGTCCCACTTCAAGGTCAAACAGAAGTCGGTCATCGTCAGTGAAGATTAGGTCAAGTATATTTGACCCACGTGTTGGACTGTCAACCCGCTGGCTGACTCCCAATGGGGCCAAGAGTTCAAGAAAGAGACTATGGTGGCGGTCGCTTGCCTCCAATGTCTGCTAATTAACTGATGATAAGTTAAAATCACCTAAAATTACATTTGTTAGCTCCCCGTTCCGACCTTCGGCCAAGAACTGACAAACATTTACAACCGCGTCTTCAGATCTACTATCAGGGAGGTAACAAAGGATGAAGGAGATTTTGAAATTTGGCATGGAGATTACCAACCCCTCAACCAAGGTTGACTCTGTAACCAGCACCGTCGGGATATCAACCCTGTGAAGAATTAACAGACCCCCCCCCCACGACTGCCACGGTCACGCCTCACAACCCCATACCTGTTTAAGTCAGCAAACATCGCGTTGGTAAATTGCGTGTGCAGCCACGTCTCCACAACAAAAATAATATCATAAAAACCATCACGAATAAACGCAATAAAACAACCTAAATTTCTAACAATGCTCCGCGCATTGAAAAAAACACACTTTAAAAATGAGTTAGAATTAACACAACAGTGTTCAGACGGGAGATTTCTAGTGGGGGTTTCCCCATTTACACCAAGCAGTTTTCCGACGGACCATGCAACAAGGATAACTTCTGATGTAGCACCATCTTGCCTCGTGCAGTAAGATGAATTTTATCTCTGGCAACCATTGTTGGATCCTGAAGAATTATGCCTGTATGGTCTATGGTTCGGCTAGTGACTCGACTCTCCAGATGTTGGACACTGTGCATCACAGTGGCCTGCGTGTGGCGACTGGGGCATTTCGAACTTCTCCAGTGGTCAGCCTCTATGCTGAGGCCTCGGAGCCACCTTTGGCCATTCGTCGGCGATAGCTTGCCATTCAGTATGCTGTGCGTTTGCGTGCTGTGCAATCCAGTCCTGCTTGGTTCATGGTTTTTGAGCCAGACTTGCGAGTCGGTAGACGCATGGTGGGTAAGGGTGATTTCCGTGATAGGCTCCAGCAGTCCCATCAGGAGATAGCCTTTGAAATGCCCTGCGTCTTGAGGCTTGGGAGAATGCCAGTTGCCCCTTGGCTTGTCCCAAGTGGCAGTTTCATTTTCGCTCTGGCATCCCTCCCGAAGGGTTCCACTCTACCAGCAAGGTACTTACAGGAGTTCTCAGTACGCCGGTTATTAGCGCCTGTTTACTGATGGGTCGAAGTCAGACGTTAGCGTGGCGTGTGCTTGTGTGTGTAAGGGTGTAACGGTTGCCCATCGCCTTCCATCAGGCTATTCTGTGTTTTCTGCAGAGCTTTTGGCTCTTGGTTTGGCGGTGGAATGGATCCTTGAACTTCAGGGCACGCATTTCATTATCTTTAGTGATTCCATGAGTGCCCTGGAGTCCTTGGCGAATTACAATCCTCGGAACCCCTTGACACAACGTGTTCAAGCTTTGCTTTCCCGCTTGCCTGGCCAGCGGAAAACCGTGCTTTTCTGCTGGATCCCGGGCCATGTTGGGATAGCAGGGAATGAGCAAGCTGATTCTGCTGCGAAAGAGGCCCTTTCTGGCCCTCTCGGTAGGGATCTCAGCGTTGTTCCCTCAGACACCTTTCCAACTCTGCGTCTGAGGTTCCACGCTTTTTGGCAAACCTTGTGGGACAGACAGGACGGTAATATATTACGGGCCATTAAAGGCACTGTCGAGGAGTGGCACTCGGTGTGTCGCCGCAGTCACCGTGAGGAGATTGTGTTGGCTCGTTTGCGCATTGGTCACACCCAACTTACTCACTGTTTCGTTTTGCGGGGGTTGACCCTCCTGAATGTTATTGGTGTCGACGGCCACTTACGGTCCGGCACTTACTTGTTGATTGTCGCCATCTTGATGGTGTTCGTCGTCGTTTCCATCTTCCGCATGACATTGCGCGTCAGTTGAGCGATAAGTCTGTCCTCCTGTCCAGTGTTTTTCAATTTTTGCAGGAGGTACAGATGTATGACAAGATTTACATTAGGGGTTTGAATAACATCTCTGTAATGTGTGGTGCAGTGGCAACCCGGACCACTGCACTGTGACTGAGGTTGGCGCTAATGACCAAGCTGTCGACGCGCCATTAAACCTCAATCCCCCCCCCCGACATTTCTTAGCTGGAAGTCCCTTAGCAAAAAAAAATATGTATATTCACTAGTCGAGCTAGCCTTTTCACAAGCCGATAGTTATGATTGCGTAACGTAATAACTATGGAAACTGGGGTGAAAATCTACCTTAGTGAAGGTTCCTGGCAACCCGAACAGACCGAGCAAAGCACGCAGAGTGATTACTACTAGCTTCCAAGCCAAGAGGGCTCGAGATCAAATTGCGTCTTCGATCTACAGATTAGTAAGCATTAGAACGAAGTATGTAGAAAAGAGAAGCCCAAAGTGCTCAAAAGTCAACGAAGTGACTCCAACTCATTATCAAGGGAATAAAAAAACACAAAATACACTTAAAATTGCATAACAGACAGCCAAATGCAGGAAAAACTGCCAAAGTCAATACTGCAATTCGAACAATTATAAAAAAGGAGAATTTAAATTTTTTTTATATTTGGCTGTCTGTTACGCAATTTAAAAAATACTAAATATTGTGTGTTTTTTATTCCTTTGATAATGAGCTGGAGTCATCTCGAAACGGCGGGTTGTACTGACATTGTACATTTTGGGCTTCTCTTTTCTACACTTTCTTCGACCTACACACACAAGGGAGTCGACAAAATGAAACCCACAGCGTTCTTACTGGTTCCGATCGGTTTAAAGGTCACGCTTTAAGATTTTTTTTGGAGGGGGCGCGGAATTCGCAAAACTTCCCTCCAATCGAACCATGACATTTACTTTCCTGATGCTGTTTAACGTTTAATGTTTAACCACCAAAGAAAAGAAACTTTGTATATTCCCGGCATTACTAAACGCCGATGTTAAATGGACTCTGGCGAAAATTCTGCTCGTCAGCCAGCTTTTATTGACAACCATCAAAAACGCCAAACTTTAGTACCAACAGCTTTCAACGGACATTGTGAGTGGCGCCCGATAGAAATGTGCTTCTATCTCTCTTCCAACGATCAATAGACGCTTATTCCCGTGGGAGAACGATGATAAAAGGAAGGAAAAGGCGGTGCGCTCCTCTTTACCTACGCCATGTTTGCCTTCAAACAAATCAAACTTGCTAAACGCGTGGAACGAAAAGCCGGGGCAACGACTATCTCGTCGCAGCCGGTCTTCTGTGTACCTCTGCACTTCCGCTACTGTTGAGGCACACCTCTATCACGCACTGTGACAGCGATCTCTTTTATAACCATCACAAGCGCACGTTACAAATGTGTTAGTTTTATAGGCCTAGATTTCAATTTTAGGTCTACTTCTCAACTTTTAGGCCTTATTTTTACCTGCCGTTTTAATTTCGTAGGTAGGAGCTAACGGAGAATTGGGTTCGAAAGTAGGCCTATTCATCGATGCAACGCGGTGTCCAGACTTCAAACTGGCGAATTCTTTAAACTATACGACACAGGCATGTTAAGTGCGCCATGTCGCGACGATTAAGTAATAGATATCCGTGAAGTAGACCGGGTTACCCCGAAATAATTGATCGTCTGCGAGAAACGGAACAGTCCAAAGATCGAGGGGTTGAGAACGCGCGAGTTCGCTTTTGCTACCCCTAGATCTTTGGACTGTTCCGTTTCGAGCAGACGATCAATTATTTCGGGATAACCCGGTCTACTTCACGGATATGTGTTTTAATGCTAAGTTGTGACGTCGAGCCAACATATCTAGTTATTTGAGATTAAAAAAAAATTTATTTGAAAATTTTATTTGTGAATTATGACGTAAATTCCTGAACTCAAACTTCCGGTTTAAACTTCCTGTCTGTGAAAGTCTCACGTACAGGAGGACGTCCCTATATCCAGTCTCACTCACTGCAGGACATTTGTGTTTAAGGTAAAACCGTATTTTTTCTACTTTATTAGTTTAAATAAGATATAGCATATAAAATGCGCTATTCGCTTGAGTCTCGTAGGTTTTTAGGTGTGTTTAGAAGGTGTCAGTAGGCTAGTTTTCGTACCGTCGGAACGAAAAGTTGACGGGTCCGGCTTGGACCATTCATTCATGGATAGGGGTGGGGAGGGGGCTAGCATCGTACGCGCACAGGTCTTCTGACAGTTCCCCCACTTCCAATGTTGAAGCGCTCACCTATCACGCACAAACAGCTATCTCCATTATACTAATCTAAAAGCAGTAACCATGACAACTGCCGGTTAAAATGTGTTAGCTTTTACGCCTATGTTATGTTGTAGGCGTAATTCTCAGCTTTTTAGGTCTAATTTTAACCGGCAATATTAATTTCGTAAGTAGCAGTTAACGGAGATTTGGGTTGTATAGTAAGAACATTCATTTTTGCAACAAGGTACGCCTTCGGGCACACTGCAGTTAGAGTGTTACAACGTAACGCGCAAAGTAGCCTATATAGATCAGTGGTAGTAGGGAAGCGAGAGAGACGCTATTGATGAAGCCAACAGCGACTCGTAGCAACTTGACGTTGCCGTGGTAACATGATTTTAGGCCTAATTTTCATTTTTTAGGCCTAATTTTCATTTTTTGGGCCTAATTTTTTTTAACGCAGTTTTAATTTCGTAAGTAACAGATAGGCCTAATGGAGAATTTGGTTCGACGGTAAGTCTATTCATTCATGTAACAATGCGACGAGACTATTTTAAACGAAGCTAAAACCCATTCGTTTTTATTGCATGTTATCTGAGGATTTCAATTCGACAATCAAACGTTATTATTTAATTTAGTTACGTCGAAGAATTCTATAAGCTATATAAGGAAGTAACGATGTTTTAATTTGCCATGTTATTTAACTAAACTTGTCTCACTGAATCTAACGTTGTGAACAGTGGTAGTCTCTCTCAGGTACCGTTGCGAAGTTGAAAAAAGCGACGGACGGACGGACGGACAAAGTCGTTGCAACAGTCTTCTCAGCCGGTACAGCTGTACAGAAGACTAAAAACGAAATTGGAAAAGAATTCGAGTTTTTGCTACCACCAAAAAATTAGAAACTAATGCTCAAAAGAATGAACTGTCCTAAATTTAAAAAATAACGGGTTTGAAATGATAATGGAAGTGGTTCATGTCCAGAATGCTCCTGTATAATAGTTAACCTTAGTAGGAGCACAAGTTAAACGTGCATGTCAACTTTGTGAGCATCCCCTGGGACCTTGAACAACGTGATCCTGAACAGCAGAGAAGCCGGGGATTAAGGCTTTTTGTTATAAAGTTGATACTGACGCGTACGCTTGGCGCTCGGCGCTTGAAACTAGCATTTACAATTGTGAAGTAGCTGTTTGATGTTTTCAAGCGTCACACGAATATCAACTGGAACTAGATCGGCGAGTGTCGAGCGACGCTCACACCCTTAGTTGTTGCATGCTGGGATAGGAAAATGGCGGCACCAACGAATTCCATCGATGCCAAAAGAAAGGAAAACGTGCTGTGCTAAAAGGTTGAATGCAAAAAATAACGGCCAAATATCTTAATTACAGTGACCTTGACCCGTATGGCATATGAATCTTGGCGCTGTAGTAGTGTGACGTGTGAAACAGCATAGTTGGATCAAAGTAGCGGCCAGCATTAGCAAGCTCACGCGTACAAGAATTATAAACGAAACAGCGTGGAGCGATGACTTCTCTAGTGTGGTGACATCACAAGTGTGGTTCGATCGGGTCCTCGAGCAGGTGCTGGCAGGGGTGTCACGCGCTGAGCAAAGCGTTGCTACTATCTCCTTTAGTTTATAAACACGGCCAAGAGTTTGTCCACACCAACTGGATGCCACTTCGAATATATGACTGACCTATATACGGGACATCAGAAAGTGACTGAGAATCATTCCTTAAGCTTTTAAAACGGATTGTGTGCTCTTTTTTAGAGGGAAGCGAGCAGAGCTCTGCTATTAAAAGGACTCCAACGCAAACTTTGTAACAGCATCACGGAAAAACCTGTTTCTCCGAATGATTTTTAATTTTGGACAAAGTCGCGGCCATGCACAGACCAGGTTTACCACGAGAGAAAAAAAGAGATCGGATATGTGGTTGAGAGACACCAAAAAACTGTACCATGACAGGTCACTGGGAATCGTGGAATGTTTAAGCAATCCCTAGAAGTTTACTGTTGCAAACAATATGTATTCTGATGCAACAATATGTCAACAATATGAATTCTGAATTCTGCAAATGCGAATACAGCATTTCAGCAATATGTAACGTGTACAATTGCGATTACGAACAACATGTATCCTGGTGCAAAAACTGCTGTACCGATATATTTCAAATTTTGTATCACGTAAAACTGCTGTTCCAATGATTTCCTGTTTTGTACATAGTCGCTGAATGAATGTGTGTGCTGTGCTGTATACCTAACGGCTGACATGGTCGTTGGATGAATATGAGTGCTGTGCTGCCACCTAGCATGCGAACAAGACGTGCTTGAAAAAAAATGGCTAGTCGGGGCCGATCAAGGCACTGTGCGTAATGACCATACCGTGCTAACGTCAATGAATCAGAAAACTCACTTGCTAGAAAACTATTTACTAGGGATTTGAATAGGTTTTCGTATAAACCGGGTCAGAATTGTGGTCGACGTGAAAATCGACCCATTGAAATACTTATTACCCATACAGCCAATGTTCAAGCGATCCTTTGAAGGTTACAGTTTACAGTTGCCATCATACACAAGTCAAAAGGAATGATAGTAGAGAAAGCTGTTGTCGATATTGGACCCAGTGAGTTTGCTCATGGCTTGTCATGTGTTTCCTTCTCGTGTATGAAGATACTTGAAGGTCCTCTAATTTCACCTTCGTTCAATTGGAATCTGCTGTTGGGAGATAAACAACGAAAACGGTTTCGAAAACAAATGCGAAGAGTATCGCCGCTTGACGATTTTCTTTTACTGTTAAGTAATAGTTATACCACCCCTGGGTCAGCTGTACCGGATGGGCGATATCCCGCACATGGCCAATCTGCGAGAACTACCTCAAGATGAAAACGTAGTTCGAGCGGATTGGCCATGTAAGGGATATCACCCATCGGCTCATAAATGGGTGATTTGTATTTGCAGTTAGGTTTGCGGACAATACCACTTCATCGTGGGGTGGGGACATGTTTTTTGCTTGAGAGTGGGTTGTTCTTTTTTTAAAAAGGTGTAGGAGAAAAACTGTAATTTGACTGATGTCTATTATCGTGATGCACATCATGGAAACTCATCATGCAAAAATTACGTTTTTTCACCTCACAGTCACGTCATGTGACATCACCCCACTTTACTGTGCATGGCATCCATATCGCCACACTGTATCCCATATCCCATATCATCACACTGTAAAGTGTGGTGATGTGGGGTGTATCGTTGATCGTTTTTACCATTGGCAAAGTTAGGGACTGGGCGATAATGCATAATAAAATCAATCATTCTTAATT
>JAHWFP010007914.1:180493-202689 GCA_023313725.1 Lithobius niger | reverse complement strand
CCATTCAATTAGATGCAAGTTTTAGCCTAATTCTCGCGTAATTTATTGTGTAGATTTCAGAGCATCAAAATAAAAATGTTACACAAAGAGTGTTGATGAGTTTGCCGACCCCCTCCCCCCTCTCACCTTCTGGGGAGAGGAGAGACGGACGCTTGTCCGACCCATAGTAAATTTAAAAAAAGCGGGTACCACTATATGGCCAAGCTACATTTTCTGCAAACATAATTAAAGGTTTTAGTACACGTGTAACATGAAATCTGTGACACTGCCATAACTCGAGAAAAAAATGAAGATGTTGTAATTCGTATGTCTTTTTTTTTAACATGAGGCTTTATTTTTTAAATTTTTATGTACAACCTGTAGATAGGGGCAATGCTAGTCGAATTCAACCAAGTCCAAATCATTTTAAAAGGACTGTGGAGGGTTCAAAGAATGACCCAGTAAAGCTGACTGTTGAGACACTTAGTCAGGGAACATACCAATTCGCCCCTCCCCCCTAGTTTTGGCATGTTTATCCAATTTCCGCTTTTTTTTTAAGACTAACTGTGTGATGTACTTTATTTGGACTTTATTTAACATAAACAATAGGGAGAAATATGTAGTGTACGTTGCCACGTGAGTTGCCGTATTTGATTAGAATTCTTTTAAAAACGCCCCTTTGCCCCATTGTGGCGAACCTACGAAGTTTTATGGCAATGTAACACGTTTCGTGGTATTCTTAACCATTCCTGCAAAGAATGCAGCTTTCCATAGCGTTCCTTGTTTTTTTTTTTTTTTTTATTTACTCCCGACTGATCTTAAAACAACCCGGTTGGTCTCTCCTCTACCCTCGGTGGGGGAGGGAGGAGGCCAGAAAAGTCGTCAAAACTCGTCACGTAACTTTTTATTTTAAAGATTTTAAATCTGCTTAATAAATTACGCGAGAATTAGGCTAAAACTTGCATCTAATTGAATGGTGTAAAAAGATTTTCTACTCCATTGTTGCCTTTTTTGTTTGGCTGCCCCCCTACACTGATTGCCAATATCAAAAAACTTTTCCTTCAGAAGTTGCTTGCTTTGACAATACATTTTAAATAATGTATCACTCGACCCCCCTTCCCATTTGAAATATCTTAGAAACGTCCCTTTGCCCCCCTGAAACCCCCCCTTGGGCCGCCCCCCCCAAGTTGAACAGATTGGCGTTGAATTGTCCACATGCGAATTTGTCAGTCAATTTTTTACTGCGTTAAGCTATCTTCATTACTTCTCGAGTAACGGGTTTCGTGATACACCCTGTATATATTTCACTTGTGAGCAGACTTAATGATGATGAGGGATCATGATTAAACAAACGAAGCTTCAATAGTGCTGGCCATTACTCTAGAACAATCAGCAAAAGGGCGAGCGGGTTCATTCTTGGCACGGTAGCAAAGAAAAAGGGGGACCTTGGTCTCGGGCTATCAGAGGGCACTGTATGGGCTCTGTTGTTTTGCTGTTATAGTAAGTTAGCCATAAGTTAGATGGGATGTTTGGTCACGGACCTTTAGATTCCTGTAATAAATGATTTGAGATTTGAGAAAAAGGGTGAACGGCCGACAATGAAACGGATATGCGCTCTAACAATTGGAAACAAACACTATTGCTTCAATAATGCTAACTATTAGAGACGAGTTGAATCAGCGTGAACGGCGTATGTTACGCCGGGTAACAACTAGTTTCTATTTATTTTATGAGTAAAAAAGTCCCGAAGTATGCTAGCTCTAACTTTAACAGCAATCGGGCTATTTGGGGGAAAAAATACTGTTTCCAAATACTTCCTCTCAAATTTCGTATTATCCTCATTTTCTGCTAAACAGTTCAATGTACGACAAGGGGGGGGGGGGATTGAGGCTTAATGGCGCGTCGACAACTTGGTCATTAGCGCCAACCTCAGTCACGGTGCAGTGGTCCGGGTTGCCACTGCACCACACATTACAGAGATGGTTTTCAAACCCCTAATCTAAATCTTGTCATACATCTGTACCTCCTGCAAAAATTGAAAAACACCGGACAGGAGGACAGACTTATCGCCCAACTGACGCACAATGTCATTACGACAACACTCATTATAATTGAAGTGAGGCCAGAAAGGTTTAGCGCTCTTCTTGATAGACATTTTAATTCTGTAGATTTCTGATTTGTCGCAGTCGGTTTGTTTTAAATCTGATCAATTAATTAGACGATACAAGCCAAAAACTATTTTCAGATCTCATTTTCTGCTCATTTTGGATTTTCACAAACTGAAAAAAACGACTGTTATTCAAGAAATTTAATTCTGAGGATTACTTGCAACTGGATTGTTTTCCGTCTGCTTAAATGGTTAGATGTTACAAAGCCAAAACAAAACTTTTGAACGCCATTTTAAAAGGCCGCCACATTTTTTTTAAAAGCAAATTTACATGAAAAAATTTATTACTTGGAAAATTTATTGCTGGGAAAAATTTAATTCAGAATATTATTCGGAACAAGCAGGTTTACGTTCAACCGGAAGAACGGTTTCGAAGTTACAATCCCCCGAAAAGTTTTTTAGATGCCATTTGGGCCAACTTCTTGTATTTCACAAACTTTGAGCAGGTCCTTCTTTACGAAAATGTAATTCTAAATATTCGTATCCAGTTGGTGCACTACCTGATGAACGAGTTAGAAAATTGGTATGGAACTTTGTGCACGTCGGTCTGCTGTGTAATAATCTTTATAATAATATCGGAGACCGGCTAAAAGGAAAAAGAAAGCCTAAAGGAAAACCACTTCTCCCCTCCTCGCGCCCGCATTGAAAATGCACTTTCCCACTCTACGTGCAGCCAAAAAGGAGCCAGGCATGAGTGGTCGATCAATCTGACAAGTCTTCGGGAAGAGTGCCGGGAAAATGTCCCGGGAAATGTGTCCCGGGAAATGTGCCGCCCCGTGCAAAGCACGGGCTTCCTCTAGTAATACAATAATAATAATATCTTTTGCTGGCAAGCAACGTTAACAGCAGGGCGCAAGGCGGCTTTATACGCCACATCCAAGAGAAAGAAGTAAGTACAAACTGGTTAATAGGTCCGCCTTAGAAAATGGTTAAGTGGTAAATTTTCCTACAAATTACATTCGAATAGGTACGCATTTGACATTAACTGACCTTAACCATTTTTTTTTTTAATTTGGACGCCATTTCGGCCTTAAGCTTGAGTTTCGTAACCAGTTTGTATTCGGTCTGTTGAACGATTTAGTAATTACAAAGCCAAAAACCGCCTGTGTACGTTATTTTGAACCTAGTACGGATAACTCTCTTCGAAGAGAGTTGTTAGGGCGCGTTTACGCAACAAGTCATTCTTGCTCGCCGAATGCTAGTTGCTAGTCAACCGTTATTTATTTATGATTAGTTTCCCGTTGCTACTAAATGAATCCGGTAATAGATAACAAATTGTATGTATTATAAATAACAACACGGATAAAGAACAAAGTGCTGCAGTAATTTCAAACATTGCTACAAGATTGTTGTCATTTCACGCTACTTCCAAACTTTGCCATTCTCCCTCAAAGTACAGCTTCTAGCAATGATCAAACGTCGGTAGAATAAACATCTTCTCGCAGCGAGAATTCAAAATCCAACATGGCGTCCATTTCGTGGCTATCGAATCGAAGAAAAACCATCGAATGTAGGCATACAAAAAACAGTCCGTCGTCTTGTACTGCAGTAAAAATTGTTTTCTTATTGTTATAAATCGACCCTCAAATCTTGCAAGCATCGTACGCCGTGTCACGAGGCATGAGGAGAAGATCTGCGTCTGCGTCGTTGCCATGGTTACTAATACGCATACTCCGGCAAAGGCGAGAAGCAGCCATCAGATTTAGTATTGATCAAGTAAAAACTAGTGAGCGAGAAAACTGTCGTTGCGTAAACGAGCCCTTAGTCCAAGTTTGAACCACTATTTACTCGCTTGACCAGCCGCAGTTGTGATACTGGAAGCGCTGCACCAAATCGCCCTCTCCCGACAGATCTAGTGAACTAATCAGGAAGAGCAAGCTTCTGAGACGAGCAGACTTACTGACCTACAGTGATATGAAGCCATTTGGAAGCCAGTTAGAACCAAGTGACTCTACCGTAGGTGCAAGGGAGGATGACGAGGCTACCGGGAGTTGTCTTATTGGACCACTGTGAATTTGAACAACTGTGATACCACAACGGATAAGAGCGGCATGGCACCACAATCATGTTAAAAGCCGTCATTGATTTCGTTTAATAATAATAAAAATAAAAGTTTGTTGCAAAAGTTTGCGACAGGCCTGGAATGGCCCAGAAGAGCCACTGACTTCCAGCTAAAAAAGAAAAGCATTAAAATAAGAGTTAAAAGCTTCTGTGCCCCACATGTCCAATGAGGGCAAAGGAAAAAAGGAAAAGGGAGGAAAGATGGGGTACGACTGCCTTGCCACCAAGGTTTGACCTGCCAAAGATGATTAACTCCCCGACGGCATCGCCAGTCGCTTAAAAATGTAAGTAGGGAAAAAGGAAGGTACATGCAATAAAATAAAAATGTAAACATTAAGTAAAAACTGAGTACAATGATAAAATACATGTAGTAAATAGATCTGAAATACCCAATATGGGTATATAAAAACAGTTAAAACAATGATACCAATTTTATAAATCATCGGCTACAAAAACCTGAGTCACTATTAAGACAAAAGTGAAAAAAAAAAAACATAATCATTACGGCAAAAATAAAACAACATCTGAAGCTACAAGTCCCAAAACGAAACAAGCCAAAATTACAGGACCAACCTCAACCTGCAATGCATCAAATTTCATATCTAAGCAAAAATTTAGACAGATCACATTTCTGCAAATAGCGTTTAAAAGTTTCCAAACCTGGAGCACATATTACCTCATCAAACAGACTGTCCTACGGTTTTACTACATGATTTAAACACTGTCAGTCTCACACTTGTAACAGTTATTAAAGAAAAAAAAAACTGGCTAGGAAGTGGGAAGATTTTAAACGAAGCAAGCAGTCTGCATTAAAAATTGGCCTTGTGAGGATACAAGATATAATAATCTAAGATGGAAAGAAAAGACAACTACCCAGACTGGGAGTCGAACCCAGGACTTCCGTTTACTAGCCAGGCGCTCTAATCACTGCACTATCGGGGCGGGTTCTAGTTACAGGCTCCAGCAGAGCTAAGTAGCTCTACATTCTTTCTCAGAGCAGTGGTTAGAGCACCCGGCTGTAGTAAACGGGATGTCCAGGGTTCGAGTCCCAGCCGGGGCAGTTGTCTTTCTTTCTTTCTCAGACTAGTGTATCGTGTATCCTCACAAGGACAGTCTTTAATACAGACTGCTTGATTCGTTTACCCTTTACCTTGTGAGTTCTTCTTTATTTGGGAAGCTTTTATTTATTTATGTACAAGCCGAACGAGCGAAGCGGGAGAGGTTGAATACTCGACTGAATTTAGATTTTGCATGTCTGATTGGATGTAGTACACATAGACACCGGACACATAGACACCCTAATTTGGGCACTGGAAAAATAGGCACCCGGACAAATAGGCACCAGGATATATATACACCGGACAATACGTACTAAGTTTTTTAATTTAATTTTTTAATTGGGATGGATTGCCCTCAAATTCTGTATCGTTTTGTTTTAAATCTGGGACACTTATTCGTGTGGACCGTTGGGGACGGTTTTTTTGTATTTTTTCCGAAATTTTTTGTGGTGAATTAATGTTCCAAATTACGCTGCCTCGCTCGCGCTAAAATATGCTAGTGTATGTAATAAAGATGCCAACAATCTTCAAAAGTTTTGAACGCTACGAAAATGTTATAGCAAACTGTTTTCCCCCACCACCCTCAATTTGCGGGCAGTCCACCCCAATTAAATACTTTATTTTTTAAACTTGGTGCCAATTTGTCCGCAGTCTATATGTCCGGGTGTCTATTTGTCGGGTGCCTGTGGTTCCGGTGCCTAATGGTCCATGCCTATGTGTCCACGTACCATCTTAGAGTGTGTTTGTCTGTTTCGGACAAGATAACGTTCGCAACTTTGGCCTGATTTGGTTGAACGTCTTGACAAGGAAGCTATCTATGCTGCTTGAAATTTACGAGTTCGAATATTAAATTCCTACCTCAGATGACTAAGCTGCGAGCTAAGCCGCTATTTAGCTCCGATCTATAGGCCAGTAGCCCCGTGCGTTACATGACCAACACAAAGCCCTTTACCATAACATACCACAGTAAAACTTCTTTTACTGTGAAGAATACATAAAATAATAACAAATGGCAAAAAAATGGCATTTTATTTTACTTGCAGAGTTTTTCTTTTGTACCAACGTTTTTTTTTCTTTCTTATAATCACTATCAAAATGTCAGTAGTTCCATATTTGCGACAATCCCTACTCGTTTTCTTGGACTTATTGGCTTCTAAGTAGCTATCTGATCGCGTAAATCGGGCAATAGTCGTGGTGCCGACTGTTAACCTGTTGATCAATCAGAAGGCAATGGTCTGGTGCCGTGTATTAACATGTTGATATCGGATGAACTCGTCCTTCTGAGGAGGATGAGGTAATCTCTGAGTGAAGAAGCATCCAACCCGATAATCCTCCAGTGTTCCCTTCTTTTGTTACCATACCCGACTGCTAATTCAGCTTTAAGGAGTCAACGTCACCTAACAAAACTAGAATATACATGTAAACAATAATTTATAAATTCTGGATCTAAATAAAGAGAAATATTTAATTTTTATTTTGAAATACTGCACGCATAAATACGGATCAAAGTTGAAAATGCTGTTAACTGTCGGTATTATAACTTCGGTGAGCAAAGACAGCGGACAGCTTTGATTTTGCCGACTTTGCTGAGTTGAGCAAAGTTGGGGTAAAAATCTGCCCCCCCCCCCTTGTTCGCTTGTTCCCCCCATTTCGCTACTCCCCCGTGCTTATGATATGATAGCATCGATCATTTTTATCAGTTGCTAGTACGGATACTCTCGACAGCTTCAACATTCATTTTACCCACAAAATGTATGCCGAACTTGTTTTGTTTACTGGTGTGTGGGAGTGTGATTTGAAAGCACCCGTGCTGAAATTTTCTATAGTCACTGACTAAAGTTTCCCCATGTGCAATTAATGTACAATGACTATGCGACTGATTCTCTTTGAAGCAATATTCTTCCATAATAAAGCAACTAGTTGCAACTAGACCGGCGTATGTTACGCTGAGCTAGCTGATTCCCGTTGCTTCAACTCGGCTATAATATTCAGCATTATTGAATCAATAGTGTTTGTTTCTAATTGTTAGGGTGCATATCCGTTCTCATTGTCGGCCGCTCGCCCTTTTGCTTTGCTACCGTGGCAAGAATGAGCCCGCTCGCCCTCTTGCTTTGTTTAATCCTGATCCCTAACAATCCTTTTAGTTCTGCTCCTGAGTTAAGTCTGCTCCTAAGCGAAATATATGTATAGATAGCTATCGGCCGTGCTAATTAGAGTTCGTTTGCGCACAAGAATTTCAGAAAATTGGACAGGAGGAGGAGGCGGAGGCGGAGCGGCTAACAATGTCAAAATGTTACACTGCTACAACATGTAACAATAGGGTAACAATAGGCGAGGCGCACAATATCGGATTAAAGCTCACTCGAACAAGACTCAACGATGGTTGGGTGCCGGGAAACTAACATTGTCGTTGTTTGAGCTAGCCTCCCTCCTGTGCACGCCATTGGTTGTGGGAGTGTGGGATAGAATCCCCAATAGCTTACACCATTCCCTTTTAAATGCAGTGACCACACGCGACGCGCTTGGCAGTATTCATCCTGTGGTGTGATCGTGTAAATAATAAAGCGTCGTTTTCCAATTTGCTGCTAGGCGGCGCAGCTGTTCGTGTGAGTACTCTTGTCCATTGATCTGCCTTGCGCTTCAGTAATGCATGGGTCACCGCAAGTTCGGAAAAGAAAAACCACTGCCAATGGCGATGTTTATTATAATCCCGGGTCTGACTACGACCCGTCCCTACCTTACGGCGGCAAGGTTTTCATGGCACGGAAGAAAAAGGCTGATCCTTGGTACATAATTCTTGCGGAGGTAAATGCTTTACTAAATTAATGTTTTCGGCTAGTTTTAATTGTGGCACTCTTTACGTCATTAAAATTGCATTAGTGTCGTATTTTTTTTTAACGCAGCGCAAGTGTCGTTTATTTTGTAGCACATCCAGACTTTTCTATCAATTTTAATGAGTTCTTGTGCTTTTTTCATTTTACTTTTTGTTGAGCTGCCCTCCAGGCCATGTTCGCAATATGAGTACGCCAACTCATCCTATTTTCGCCTTAGTTAAATATAAATCATCGCCTACTACAGTTTGTTCCACATTATGTTTTCAGAAAACTAACTGTATGACACCACGTTTTCTTCCACTACGAGTGCAAAAACATGTAAATATCCCACTCGTAGACTCTGACAGTAACTGTGTAGACCCTGCAATTGTGATATCTACATGTTTTTGCACTCGTAGCGCTAGGAAACGTGGCATCATACAGTTAGTTTTCTGCAAGCATAATGTGGAACAGACTATACTTGTTTTACAGTTAAATAGCTTGTTTTCACTCCCTACGAATCTTCACATTTCCAACAGTAGATTTTTGTAAATCATTGTAGTTTGTATTTTATGTCGGCACACTCCACGTCCATGGTTTTCCCTAATCGATAATATTTGGTATTTTTTCCCCACTGTTGCAGATTCCCTCCATTTACAGCATACTTTGGCGAATACAACGACACTGATTACATTCTGCAGCTGCAGTTGCATGAACTTTCTCATTGTGACAAAACGAAATCGCCCGTATATATGTTAATATTCATTCTTCCTTTGCACCCAAATTATTAATTCGCTTAAATCTCTGCTGTCCTACATTTTGTTGCAAATCTGTCCATAACTGGTCGTTGTGTTGCTACGGAGCCACGTTGCCACGTGGCCATATTGATCCCTTGTCCAGTTTTTCTGGTCAATACACCATTTACAACTTTGTGTGACCAGCATGTTTTGTTTCAGATTTTGGTTGTCGGGCTAACGGCAGCGGCCTGTTACTACATTTATTACTACTTTGACCACTTTCACTTCCACGTCAATCACATGTACGCTCATCTGGGATATTCTCACGCTCAGCATATCGTCGGTCAGAAGTATCTACAAGGTTCGTTGGATTATGTAATTGTCATAATTATCATTATTATTAAAGTAACCATAATACTACTACATGCATCAAACCTTCTCAGGTTTGTCCTATATTTGTTAAAATTTAAATATCCGCTTTATAAAATCATGATTATTAAAATGAAAATGAATTATTTATAAGCAAAAAAAAAAACTTTTACAATTAAATATAACAGCACCAAAAACGAAGATACAACAGCTAAAACAAATTGCTAAACATCACGAAAATTGTGAAGTTTTAAAAGATAATGAAAAAGGAGTTTGTAAAAAAAAATATAAACAGAGTAGCCATCAAGTGCAGGTGAAAGACGAAATCGCGACGTTTCGGTTCATAGCTACAGACCGTTTTCAAGTGAAGGTTAAAACATGTCAAACGACTTAAAAATTAAAACACAGCAGCAGAGTAGATGGGAAGCTAACACAAGCCAGTCACTTTTTGTGTCTGCCTTGTGTTACTCGAGTGATTTTTTGTTTTCGCGTAACAAATTAACAGTCAAGCTTAAGGCTTTCATACTCCTTTAGTAGAGGAAAATTCATTGTTTTTAAATGTATTGAATGGTAACGCAAGCTTTTCCATTAATTAGTGTTACTCAGAAATAGAACTAGCTACTTCTGCGTGTGATTTTTTTCTTTATTTAGGCAAAACACTTAGTTTACTGTATTTGCACTGAATAATGTAGGCTAAATCTGGGTCAGTGGGTCACTCTGGGTCACAGGGTCAGTCCAGCTCTTAGGGTCAGTGGGTCGCTGGGTCAGTAAGTCAGTATACTGGTCTAGCACACTGACCTATCATCCAGTGACCCACACGAAAATAAGTGACCCAAGTGGCCCAAAGACCCAGGCCCATTCAATCTGTAAAATTCAAACAGGAATCTTTAATGGATTTATTGGACATGATTACGATTGAAATGCATCAAAATGCAAAAGGACCGTTTTATAACCATTCAAATCAACCCTGGATTCTTTTGTGTTATTGCCACAAAAATACAGTTTTGAAGGTTTAATTTTTTCCGGCAACCGAAGTCTGTTATTCTTGGCCAGTAATGACACTAATGGTTCTTAGTTTCTATTGTGACGTTTTTCTTTATTTTTTTTAATGTTTTATTTATTAAATATTATTTACTGAATTTTAGGAATGGTGAGAAGTATTTTGAAACTGGCGTATGTTAGGGTTAAATGTGAGCCAAAATGTTTTGCAGCAAGCATAAAACTCCCAAAAGGTCCGTTTATAAATATTTTTAAAAAGCACATACGTTAAGGTGTTAAAATTAAGACTGTGATTTCTTAATTTTTTTTTAACATAGAGGCCAGTATGCAAATTTGCATCCTGAGGCACTGACAACTTAATTTCTGTAAAATTCCAACTCCCCCCTCAATAATTGATTGTACCAAGTCGAGTGGCAACAATTCAACATAGCTTCCATTTTGTTTCGTTTGAGATGAGATTTGTATTACAAAAGTCGGCTCTCCGAACGTATATGTCAGATGATTTTCAGTTATATGAGTGGCCAACATGACATAAGCTGGGCATTCTTTGGAGGGCTAAGGTCGTGTGACCTTTGGCCGCCATATTTGGTCTGCGAAATACAATGTTAAAAGAACGGGTTCCCAAGGGGAGGAAGATCGGTGGGTAGAAATTGTGCATATAATTAGGTTTGATTGCCTGAAAAGAGACATATCTTTAAACCAGCCATTGGCTTATTAACTAGTGAAACTGGAACTTAGCCACAGGAATGCATGTAAGTTTTAGACAGGAATTTTAACGAAATTTTTGTTTTGTAGTATTATTTTATTAAGTTTTATTTTATTAAGTGTTGGAAGGAAATCTTTGTTAAAAAAAAAAAGACACTCAAGCTCGACGCATAAAACGTTAAAAACACTGGTACGTTTTATGCGTCTAGCTTGAGTGTCTTTTTTTAACAATACGTAACGCATTTTTTAACCATTCATATATCATAAGGAAGGAAATCTACCCACAGTGGTGTTTCTATTGTAGTATCAAGATGTTGAGGGAGAACCGTGTTTAAAAGATTACACAGAGGAACTGTAAATAATGGAGGGGCCAACTGATATGGGGAAAAAGTACGAAAAGAAAGGATTTCATGAATGTCCAATAGGCTAAAAAAATTGCTAGGTTAGCTTTAAGTGATGGTTATTACGAATGGGTCCAAATAAACTTTTGCTAATTTTTTTTCACTTAAAGGCACATAAATCCCTCCGTTCTGGCCGCTTTACTCTGCGTCACCTACGCTAAAATATAGTTCAAACGACCGCAGCGCGCATTGCTATACGACATTAGTCATACTCATTTCGGGGCCGCTGCAACGTGACACATCGTACGACCAAGTCGCAAACTTGAGCGAAGGACAAATTATCCTTCCTCCAGGGCCGCGGCTTGCCAGCGATGTGGTGGGAGTTAAATACCGCTCGGACCGAGCCGTTTAAAACAAGCCTCTGCATCTGCATCGTACCCTTAGACCAGCAAATGAAAGGTAAATCAGTTTATATAAAACTATTTCCGGTAATGTATCGAGTGAAACTGTTAAAATATACCGGAGGGAGTTATGTGCCTTTAATTAGATTACTGGCAACAAGATATTATTGCCTAAAACTAGCTGCTAACATTCTGCAGTTAGTGGGAATGGGCTAAAAGGGGCTCCTACCCCCTCTTCCGCAAAGTGCTGAAATTTTTTCAAATTTGGTCCCATTGGCTAAAAACCAACATTGTGTTGGTTACTTGTCATGTGTGGGGCAGTGACAATTCGGACCACTACACTGTGACAGGTTGGCACTAATGACCTAGCTGACGATGCGCCATTATTCCACCCCCCCCCCCCCCCCCTCCCCCTCCTTGTGATTATGGTTCCATCAAGGCATGTACGGACAGCCATGGAAATGAGGAAAATAGTTGTGGTTGTTAATTTAAAAAAAAACGGATTTGCAAGTGAGAACAAATAAAAGCAGTTCATAAACACGCTGAACAAAGACACGTTTCTTTTTGAAAAGCAGTGTTTGTTATTATTGCGACCGTTCTCGAGCAGAATAGCTTTTTTTTCACAGTAACAATTTTTTTTTAACAATAAAATTGAAGTTGCCAATGTTGCCTTCCTGTCAAATCTTTTTTTGCAAGATTTTTTAACATCCAGGAAAACATCCAGTTTCTGCCAACGACAAAGCAATTTTTCATTATTATTTTTACAAGCAGCTACATTTTACGTATTCTGGCCAAGAAATTGCCAAAAAAATAGTTTCATCTTGCATCAACGCTCATTTAACGTACATTAGAAATCTGAAAATTTAATTAACGGTACCATTTTACGCTATTGGGGGACAACCGACCCCTCGTGGGGGGTGTTGAACTCGCTACCATAGCTATTTGTTTCCAGTTACCCTTCATGTGCGTCTATACCATCTTACATGCTTTATGCTTTTCACAGCAAAGTGAACATTTTTTTGTTGGGGGGGGGGGGGAAATCACATCCCCCTCTCAGGGTGAAGGGGTTTGACCCTGCTACCCTACCTATTTGTTTCCAGTTACCCTTCATCTGGATCCGTAATAACTTTCACGGTTGTTAGGATTTACACATCATTTTATGCTGGCGGGGGGGGGGGGGGGGGGTTAAGTGACTCCCCGACCCCCTCAGCGGTGTTTTGAATGTTTATTTCCAGAGTTACCTTGTTGTGTATCCTTGATGTACCCTTGATGGGCACTTGTTCAGAAGCGTTTCAATTTTAGCATAGAAATGACTTAATTCTCCCTTGAAATGGCTTAATTCCTGCTATTTTGACAGTTAAGAATCAACTGATGGGTCTACCACCTTAAATGTGGTGTCAAGTGATACACCCATATGAACACTCACTCCCATATTTGTTTCATGCGTGTAGCAAAGTATTGTGGGAAATATGAACTCAGTTGTACTAATTTTTTTCAGTCTTGCGATTTAGTGGTGAAACTACCAAATGTCGCTATTTTGAGGGTTTATAACTAATCAAGCAATGGGTCTATAGCCTTAAATTTAGTATCAAGTGATACTCCAGAATGAGTACTCAACTCCGACAATCGTTTCATATGTGTAGCATCATTATTATGATAATTATGAACTCGGTTATGTACTCATTTTTATCCCGACGGCTAGATAGCTAGGGGGTAGCGTTGGATTTTTCCGGAAAACAAAACAGCAGGGGCAAAAGTTTATTCAACTTTTTTTCAGTGAATAAACATCACAAATTTAACACCATAAACCAATTAATTACGGACAAAATAGTCATTAAATACTTAAATAAAAATCGTGAAATCAAGCCACAAAGCGATTGAGCACACCATTAGTGCATCGTACAACACAAAATCGGAAACATGTGAAATGCGAAAATACAAAGTTTTCACACTTAATGGCACATACGTCGATCTTTTGAAAATCGTTTAGAGTAAGTATTTTTGGTTTATAGATGTTTTTTAATGATTTTTTTCCTATTTCCTTTTGTTGTTCAATCTCTGGCTATGTTAGTTGACACCAAGTTCAGGTAGTTTCCACTAGGAGAGCTGATGGTCGATTTTACAGTATCTTCATCAATCCTGGTCATGATATCCTGGTCCTGGTCCTGTGGGCTGGGGGTAGAATAAGCCCACCGTACCCCTGCGTGTCGTAGGAGGCGACTAAAAGGGAACCCAAGATCACGGTTTGCTAGTGTGCCAAGGGTCTGCGTGGCGGAGGGTTTTTTGTCCGTCTTGAACACTAGCAACCTCAACACTACGGTTTGCGAGTGCGCCTACGGTGTGTATGGCGGGCAGGTTTAACACCCGTCGCAAGCACTAGTCCGAAAGAGGTAAAGGGACATCCAGACAAACCGGGCCCGGGGTGGCTGCTTATAGAGGATGTTTGGCGGTTTGAATCCCCTTTTGGGTTTGATTCCGATTTGCCCATTCTGGCTTTTCATCCTCATCCCCCAGCATGTTGGCCGTGTGCTGCAACCTAGTAATCCGTGGAGGCGGAGATCCTGGCTTTCGGGCTTTGGCTCCTTATTCCGGAGGACGGGTGGCCTGGGCGAGCCGGCCTAAGGTCAATCGGCTATGACTTTTCGGGTCCTGTCGTTGTGGGGAGGCGGCTTGTGCTGTATCCATCTGCATCACGGACCCGAACTGTTTGGGTTATCGAGGGAGGTGGTGTGTACGGCTTCCTTGGTGGCCTCGCCTCTCGGCATGCTTAGGCTGCCACCTCACCGAGATAGACGGCGGTGTTAGCTTCCTGGTGCAGGGCCCTGGATATGCGGCTTACGGCCCTGCATCACCCGAGTGCCACGCGGGGTTTTCTTTTCTGGGGGGGCGCACCGCCGCGACTTATTTTTGCTCTACATGGCAACTACTTCTCCCCCCCTCCCCCCCAAAATTCTTCCCCTCCTCGCCGCACTAGCAAGCGCCAGAGGAGGGAACCCGAGATGGTTGGGCCTGGTGCCCAGTTACCAGACTTTCGTAAGAGTCGGGACCAAGTCCCGAAGTTCCTGGTGGTGACAGGCGAGGGCCGAGATGTTACACAACTGGGTCCGTTCGCTGTCCACAAAGCGCTGAAAGGGATCTGTGGTTCGGATCCGAAGAGTGTCTCTCAGCTCCGTGCTGGGGAATACCTTGTGGAAGTTGCAGACGATGGTCAGGCGAAGAGGCTTTTAAAAGCGAGTGCGCTGGGGTCATGCCCAGTGCATGTCGAGCCGCATCGTACTTTGAACAGCAGCAAGGACTTACTCACTGTTTCCTTTTTCGGGGGGTTGACCCTCCTGAATGTTCTTGGTGTCGACGGCTACTTACGGTCCGGCACTTACTTGTTGATTGTCGCCATCTTGATGGTGTTCGTCGTCGGTTCCATCTTCCGCATGACATTGCGCGTCAGTTGGGCGATAAGTCAGTCCTCCTGTCCGGTGTTTTTCAATTTTTGCAGGAGGTACAGATGTATGACAAGATTTAGATTAGGGGTTTGAATAACATCTCTGTAATGTGTGGTGCAGTGGCAACCCGGACCACTGCACTGTGACTGAGGTTGGCGCTAATGACCAAGTTGTCGACGCGCCATTAAGCCTCAATCCCCCCCCCCCCCCCAGCAGCAAGGGGGTCGTGACATGCTTTGATTTGAGGGGTCTCGATGATGATGCCATCCTGGACGAACTCAAGTCACAGGGTGTTACGGCTGTGAGGCGTTTGACACGGAAAGGCGAGAATGGTGCCCAGGCAACTGACACCTTTTTCCTGACCTTTGATACGCCAGTTGCACCGCAGCACATTACTGCCGTACAGTCAGCCCAACAGCTGACAACTTTGTAGCCTTTAAGCGCTGTCGTGCCCGTGCCAGGTTTGTCATCCGTGAGGCTAGACGTGCTTCGTGGGCTGTTTATGTTTCGTCGATCACGCGCTCCACGCCTTCTCAGCAGGTGTGGCGGAAGGTGCGCCAGATCTCGGGGAAGACCGTGCCTTTCCCGGTTTCACAGCTGAAGGTGGCGAATACCGTGATCTCTTCTGTGCCGGATATCGCCGACTGTCTTGCGTCTGCGTTTGCGCAGGTCTCGAGTGATAACCATTATGATCCTGGTTTCCTCAGAATAAAGCGTAGTGAAGAGGCTCACCCTCTAGACTTTCGCTCCGACGGGCTAGAGGAGTACAATTTACCGTTCACCAGGCAGGAATTTGTTTCCGCTTTGTCCAAGTCGCATGACTCCGCCCCAGGGCCTGATGATGTTCACTATCAACTGTTGAAACATCTGCCTCTTGCCTCCCAGCAGTTCTTGCTGGAGATGTTCAACCGTGTGTGGGCAGAAGGCTCTGTTCCGGCAGCGTGGAGGACAGCAGTGGTCATCCCGATTGTGAAACCGGGCAAAGACCCTACTGCTCCTTCCAGTTATCGCCCAATCGCTCTGACTAGCTGTGTCTGTAAACTTATGGAACGGATGGTTGGTGAGAGGTTGGTCTGGGTGCTGGAATCACGGGGATTCTTCTCTGCGTCCCAGTGCGGCTTTCGACGGTTTCGGTCAACCATCGATCATCTGGTTGCCCTTGAATCGGATGTGAGGGAGGCTTTTCGCCTGCGTCAACATCTGGTTCAGGTTTTCTTTGACTTGGAGAAGGCGTATGATACGACGTGGCGTTATGGGATTCTCCGTAATCTCTATAACTATGGCTTGAGGGGACAGATGCCACTGTTGCTTTCTGCCTACCTCTCAGGCCGTTCTTTTCGCGTTCGTGTCGGGGCGACTCTTTCGCGCCCCTGTGTCTTGGAGAATGGTGTGCCTCAGGGAGGTGTTCTTAGTGTCGTCTTGTTTGCTATAGGGATCAACCCCATTGCTCAGCAAGCTGCTGTTCCCCAGTCATTGTTTGTCGATGACTTCGGCCTGCGCTTTCGGGCAGCTCGCATGCAGACCTGCGAGCGGCAGTTACAGCTGGCAATTAACAAAGTCCAGACCTGGGCGGTAAGTAATGGTTTCCGGTTTTCTCCGGACAAGACTGTGTGCATCCACTTTTGCCGCCAACGAACGCTGCACCCGGATCCTTGCCTGTACTTGGGACAGGCACAAATTCCTGTTGTCCCACAGGCACGTTTCCTGGGCCTGGTGTTCGATTCCAGGTTGTCTTGGCTTCCACACTTACGTCAGCTTAAAGACAAGGCTTTGCGGGCGCTTAACATCTTGCGGGTCCTGTCGGGCACTTCATGGGGTGCCGATCGCGCTGCCATGTTGCGCCTCTACCGTGCCCTTGTCCGCAGCAAACTTGATTATGCGTGTATGGTCTATGATTCGGCTAGTGACTCCACTCTCCGGATGTTGGACACTGTGCATCACAGTGGCCTGCGTGTGGCGACTGGGGCATTTCGAACTTCTCCAGTGGTCAGCCTCTATGCTGAGGCCTCGGAGCCACCTTTGGCCATTCGTCGGCGACAGCTTGCCATTCAGTATGCTGTGCGTTTACGTGCTGTGCAATCCAGTCCTGCTTGGTCCATGGTTTTTGGGCCAGACTTGCGAGTCGGTAGACGCAGGGTGGGTAAGGGTGATTTCCGCGATAGGCTCCAGCAGTCCTGTCAGGAGATAGCCTTTGAAATGCCCAGCGTCTTGAGGCTTGGGGGGATGCCAATAGCCCCTTGGCTTGTCCCAAGTGGCATTTTCATTTTCGCTCTGGCGTCCCTCCCGAAGGGTTCCACTCTACCTGCACGGTACTTACAGGAGTTCCGGCGGCTGTGTTCTCAGTACGCCGGTTATCAGCGGCTGTTTAGTGATGGGTCGAAGTCAGACGCTGGCGTGGCTTGTGCTTGTGTTTGTAAGGGAGTGACGGTTGCCCATCGCCTTCCATCAGGCTATTCTGTGTTTTCTGCAGAGCTTTTGGCTCTCGGTTTGGCGGTGGAATGGATCCTTGGCCTTCAGGGCACGCATTTCATTATCTTTAGCGATTCCATGAGTGCCCTGGAGTCCTTGGCGAATTACAATCCTCGGAACCCCTTGACACAACGTGTCCAAGCTTTGCTTTCCCGCTTGCCTGGCCAGCGGAAAACCGTGCTTTTCTGCTGGATCCCGGGCCATGTTGGGATAGGTGGAAATGAGCAAGCGGATTCTGCAGCAAAAGGGGCCCTTTCTGGCCCTCTCGGTAGGGATCTCAGGCTTGTTCCCTCGGACGCTTTTCCAACTCTGCGTCTGAGGTTACATGCTTTTTGGCAAGCCTCGTGGGATGGGCAGGACGGCAATAAATTACGAGCTATTAAAGGCACTGTTGAGGAATGGCACTCGGCGTGTCGCCTTAGTCGCCGTGAGGAGGTGGTGTTGGCCCGTTTGCGCATTGGTCACACTCGACTTACTCACTGTTTCCTTTTGTGGGGGGTTGACCCTCCTGAATGTTATTGGTGTCGGCGGCCACTTACGGTCCGGCACTTCCTTATTGAGTGTTGCCATCTTGATGGTTTTCGTCGTCGTTTCCATCTTCCGCATGACATTGTGCGTCAATTGGGCGATGAGTCTGTCCTCCTGTCCGATGTTTTTCAATTTTTGCAGGAGGTACAGATGTATGACAAGATTTAGATTAGGGGTTTGAATAATATCTCTGTAATGTGTGGTGCAGTGGCAACCCGGACCGCTGCACTGTGACTGAGGTTGGTGCTAATGGCCAAGCTGTCGACGCGCCATTAAGCCTCAATCCCCCCCCCCCATGATATGGAATGCGTATGAAAGAACTAAACCATGCGCAATGGCTGTTTGCCGTGACGTCACCATGAGTTCGCCAATGACGAACGAGAACAACGGCTGTTTGGCCGTCTGATTGGACTAGCCCAACCACGAGAACGTCACAGAAAACAGCCATTGGGCGTGGTATAACCGTGGAGAAATTTTGCTTTTTTATCAGGAAAGAATTATGCAAAGAAGTTGAATGTACACGTGCAAAACATGTCAACAGGACCGTAGCTTGGAATATTGCTATATCCTCGCACCGGAATTAAAACGAATTGAATCCCTAAAACAAAAAAATCACGGTCCCAGCCATTTCAATTGCAAAATTTACGAGGCCAATTGCGTATAAAACAATAAACAAAATTCAACCAAGTCCCTGTTAATTTGAATTTTATTTTCTTAGATACCAACAGGTTTTTAAACATTTTTTCCCCCGTCAGGCAATGTAGTACCTATACCTGAACTATAGGAATTAGTGAGGTCTCTGTGCTTATTATGAGTCCGAGGATAACGCTAAGTGATATTGATATTTTTTTTTTAAAATTATTACAGCTAATAAAAGTAACATTTTTTTTTTCAATTAATATAAGTAATAGTTATTGGTTAAAATCGAGCGGTTAACGATTTTTAACCCACGGCTGCAATTATTGGCCGGCTCGAGCATGCAAATAGGTCGAGGGCGGAGCCCGAGACCAATTTGCATAAGAGAGCCGGCCAATAATCGCAGCCGTGGGTTAAAAATTGATAACCGCTCGATTTTAACCTCTCGATTTTAACCAATAAATTATTTATATCACGGTTCGGGGGTCAAGCTAACTTTTATTTAATTAAGACGTTTTGTGTTTGTGAAAATCGTTTCATTTTACTTTGTGGAGGGGGAGATGGCTGTTAGACGGACGATTCCTTTGGCAGGTAGACAGACTGTGTCTTTCTTCGTTTTGGTGGACGTCCTCGAGAGTAGGCATTATGTACATTACTGGGCTTAAGGACAACACAATAAACAAATCATTTTAACACGCTAATCAACTTTTTTTTTTATTAACACTCAGCACGGGCTTTGTTGCATACCAACTTGAATTGATTTACGAGCTAATCCCTACAGGGTCAACAGCCCGACTACCTCAAATTACCGGCTACACATTTCAACAATTTAATTCGGCTCTAAAATCATACATTTTCGAAGTAATTTAGTAATTTTATGACGTCGGGCTTGAAATTTTGATGATGCAACAAAATTACAAACGTGTCATTTACTGTTATTCCAGTCCAGTCTGGACGCCTCGCCCATGCTATTTTCATCTCGCCGACCAACAATGGCTGGCCTCTTAGGCCCTTTTTATAACCATGCTAGATTCTGAGTCTTTTTCTAGATTTTAGATTCTTTCCTTAGTGGAAGCCTTCAATTTTTAAGCACGTTTTTCATCAACGTTCTGAGCCTTGCGTACTGCTTTTTTTTTCCGGAAATTTTACAATTTTTTTTCATTTGAAACGTTAATCTCCTTGCTATGTTACATAGGTCTTTGGCACTAATTCGAGTTTGTACGCCAAAAACCAACGCCAAAGTCCACTAAAAGCCCTCTTCACGCTTCGCGATCCTTGACTTAAACGAAACCGCATCTTCCACCACCTCCTCCCACGCACGTGCGGTGGCTGCTCGGCTGCTGGCTTGCTGGCTAATGTCGTTGTGCTAATCATAACTTTTAAAAGGAAGAACGATTGTTATAATATCATTGCAATTTACAGAAAACCATCACACGGTAGAATAAAACGTTGGAAACAACTGAAAAATTTTTTGCAAACAAAAACTACTGCAGCCTATTAACGCTGCTGAACTCAAAGAATAAAGCGTAAAACCAGACATTGAACACATTGAAAACATAATGGCGTCTAGATTTCACCTCATAAATCGACAAACAATTGGGAAGACATTCTGTTTGAAAGAAACTGTTAAATCACGTTTAGATCCAATTTACACACATCTGAGAAATGCTGACTGTGCTACTTTTACCATTTAGATTAAACTAAGAGATCGTTACTTCACTGCAAATTCCACAACCTCTGCGGAAAAGGAGGGGGGGCATTAAGGGAGGGGGAGATGAGGCTTAATGGCGCGTCGACAGCTTGGTCATTAGCGCCAACCTCAGTCACAGTGCAGCGGTCCGGGTTGCCACTGCACCACACATTACAGAGATATTATTCAAACCCCTAATCTAAATCTTGTCATACATCTGTACCTCCTGCAAAAATTGAAAAACACCGGACAGGAGGACAGACTTATCGCCCAATTGACGCACAATGTCATGCGGAAGATGGAAACGACGACGAACACCATCAAGATGGCGACAATCAACAAGGAAGTGCCGGACCGTAAGTGGCCGCCGACACCAATAACATTCAGGAGGGTCAATCCCCCGCAAAAAGAAACAGTGAGTAAGTCGAGTGTGACCAATGCGCAAACGGGCCAACACCACCTCCTCACGGCGACTGCGGCGACACGCCGAGTGGCATTAAGGCTTAATGCGCATCGTCAGCTAGGTCATTAGCACCAACCTCAGTCACAGGGCAGTGATCCGGGTTGCCACTGTGCCGCACATTACAGAGATGCTAAACAAACTCCAAATCTAGATCTTATGTATGTGTACCAGCTATAAAAATTAAAGAACCTCCGGACAGAAATACCCAGTCATTCATCACCCAGTTGACGCACTAAGTGTCTCGGAAAATGGAATTGGCGACGAACACCATCAAGATGGTGATAATCTATTATCACGTGAGGGACCGTCAATGACCGGCGGCGGCACCACTGACATGTCTATGCTAAACCTTCGGAGCCATCTTTGGTAATTCGCCGGCAGCATATATACCATTCAGTATGTTATGAGGCTACATGCTATGCAATCCATTCCTGCTTAGCCCACGTTTTTTGGACGCGTCTTGCGGGCTGGCAGACGCCGGGTGGGGAACGGGGATTTCCGTGATAGGCTTCAGCAGTCGTTTCGGGAGAGCCATTCCCATTCGTCTGGAGGCTTGGGGACGTTTCCCAAGCAGTATCTGCAGAAGAAGAAAACGTAGAAACAAATTACACTTTCAGATTAAACAACAAGAACATAATTAAATCCTTCGAAAGCCTAAAATGGAAAAATCTAAAAAATTGCCACATCTGAATGAAGTCTGCAATAAAATTGAAAGAAACCATAAAAGTAATTTACGAAAAAAAACAAGATTTTTATGCAAAAAACCAACCAAACAAAAGAATCACAAAAAAACGAGTCGATGACAAAAGATGTACTGAACTTAATAAATCAGAAAAATAATCTTTGGTTGAAAATTAGCAAAATGACAGATCCATATACCAAGGTACTCACTAACTGTCAATTAGCAAACCAAGATGTAAAAAAACAAAATTAAGAAACTAAACAAAATTGTTATTGCCGTTACATTAAAGAACTCGAAATAAAATAATAGTAAAATTTCGACCTTATTAAACTAACTAGAGGAAGTCCGTGCTATGCACGGGGCCGGCTATGAATTAAGTTTACGGACACATTTGCCGTGACATTTTCCCGGGACATTTTTCCGGCACTCTGCCCGACGACTTGTCAGATTGATCGACCACTCATGCCTGCCTCCTGTTTGCATGCAGGTAGAATGGGAAAGCGCATTTACAATGCGGGCGCGAGGAGGGGAGAAGTGAACCTTTATTGAGTTGATCGACCACTCATGCCTGCCTCCTGTTTCCATGCAGGTCGGAGAGTGCATTTTCAATGCGGGAGTGAGGAGGGAAGAAGTGGTTTTCCTTTTAGCCTTCCCTTTT
>JAHWFP010007914.1:131852-180393 GCA_023313725.1 Lithobius niger | reverse complement strand
CCATTGATAACTATATCAACATCAACTTGCTTTTAAGCATTATGAAAAAAGAAAACTTATGCTACATGTTCATGATAAACTTTAACAACCAGGCATACCTAGCCTTAAGAGGAAAGTAAAAAAAATACTAATTCAAAAGAACCACATGGCAAAAGTTAAAGTTGCATTCTTCCCAGTTGGCTTTCCTGTATGGCTCAGTTTTTCAACATTAGTTCGGACGTGTTTAAATGTTGCAAAGTCGTTCATTTTCCAATATTTTTTCCCTCGTGAGAAACGGGATTGCTGCATTCACTCCAACTTGCTGTAAATGTCACAAAAGCTATTTCGAGCTATTTTTAAATTTTTTTTCCTGGGATAGTTTAACCCTTAAATGCATGAATTAATTTCTGATACTTTTTTTTTAGGGACCGTTTGATAGTTGGGTCAGTCGGGGGATTCGAACCAGCATTAGCAGGGTTTGGAGACGAGGACGCTGACCACTAGGCTGTCGCTGCTCGCTTTGCGAAAGGGTCCCCGGGGACCCCTCACAAAGCTTGCAGTGCGAGTTGGGACTTACTTTTTTCGCGTTTAGTCAGCTGTTACTTGCAGGCAACTGTATGCAACATGGGGTTAACAAAGTCCATATTTTACTATTGCTGTTTTACGAGTTCTTTAATGTAACGGCAATAATATATTTGTTTAGTTTCTTTAATTTAGTTTTTTTGCATCTTGTTTTGCTCTTTGACAATTCGTGAGTACATGGTGATTTGGATCTTCCATTTGGAGCAGTTGCTCAACAGTAAAGAAAACACCCGTTTATTTACACATAAACTAATTTCGTCAATTATTCCAAAAGACATTTGGACTCACAAATTGAAAGAACAAGTAATAAGACCTGTTTACAAAAAGGTAATAAATTGGACTTAAATAACTACAGGCCGATTTCCCTCTTACCAGTAATCAATAATAATGTTGAAAAATTCGTTGCAACTAGAATTCTTAATTCGTAAAAAATGTAAAATCATTTATGATGAACAATTTGGCTATCAACCATGAAAAGTTCCTATAAACGCCTTACTACACATCAACAACCCTCTTACAAGAGCTTTGGGACGAGAATAAATTTACTGGCGCCGTTTTCGTTTATTTACAAAAAGCTTTCGATACTATTTTATGCATTACAAACTGATCACGAAGTTATATACGTATAAATAAATAAATAAATAAATAAATAAATAAATAAATAAATATTCGTTGCAAGAGCAACAGGACTAAATAGGGCTGAAAAGCCACTAACTGTTACCATACAAAGAACAAGGAGCCTGACCAGATTAGGTCAATTGTCAATAAAAAGTTGATGCAGTAAAATAGGAAAAATAGTTTGATGCTGTGACTGCTAGCCATCACATTCATGTCCAGTGTGAAGGAAAAAGTATCAATGGCTGCCACAAAATTGAGGCCTCTTGTTGAGGAAGCGAGTCAGATCCGTATTGTTTAGATGACGCTTGAATGCAAGCAACGTCGGCGCCATAAGCATGTACTCCTGTATATATGGCATCCGAGGTAAATTTCTAAACATAATGATGATTTATCTTGAACAGAGAGCATGCGTAAAAATAAATGGAACTTATAGTGCCTGGAATGACGCCTCTTTTATTTTATTAACATCAGTGATACACAGAATGTAAATTGAGCAACCTAAATTACCTTGTACGTTGATGATATTTCCATTTTGTCAGTACATAATGACAAACATGAAATGCTCAAAAATCTTCAGATGGATTACAATAAGCTGAACAGTCATTTTCGTGGAAACGATTTATAGCTCCGTACTGAAAAAAAAAACATTTATGCCAGTTTACAATTTACACGTGGAGAAGTACAACCATGTTACGAAATGGTAAAGTATATTGCATTCGTGACTATTTGAAACAAGTTTCAAAACCTAAACCAAGGTATTTAAGTTTTGCAATATACTTTACCATTTTGTAACATGGTTGTAGTTCTCCATATTTAAATTAGACAAAAACTGGAAATTCTATCACTATATTGAAAATTGAGTTATTAAATTGCGAAATTTGCTCCCATTGTTTTACAGAGTCAAGGAAATAATTACACGTAAAACAAAATTAATGATAAAGGATCCATGATCCAGTGATCCAGAGTTGAGCTAACCATTTTATTATTAACAAATTCCTGTCTAGTAGTTGAATTGATTTCAGGAACATAGCCCGAACTTGCAAATGTATTTTTATAACATTCAACCTGAATTTTATCAGGTTTAATATTTTCCCCTCTAAACTATCAAAATTAGTGTCATCAATCCAATTAGGATAACATTTCATTTTTATCCATTTCAAAAGATATTTTTCCAAAGCACGAACGAAGTGGCTTGCTATTATTTTTATGAAATACATTATGCTTGTCTTGCGTCGCATCAATTGGGAGAAAATAACGCTTTTTGTCAATGTCAGTAGATTCGTAATCACAGTCTATACTTAATCAAAACACCACCAACTCAGGGATTCACTAATCCAAGCAACGGATTAGAGCCAGTTGATTCATGGATTATCGATATTGTGCCATGTCTCGTTAGATTAGAATTCTAATCTTTTTTTTTTTAGTTCTCATTTCAGTGAGACAAATTGACTACAGTCTTCAAGTCCAGTGACTTTAAGGTCACTTTTAAATTCTCGCAATTAAGTCACGAACTTCTAATATTGTGTGAACAAATGTTTAGGGTTGAAAATAGAACAATCCAATGTTAGCAACATTATTCTAACAAACAGTACAAAAGTGCATTCGACGAGACGACATAATAAAATTCAAAATTTGAATTACGAGCGTGGGTGGAATTAAAACTGACACTTTTAAGGTTCAGGCTTTTTAATCTACGTAAAATGTTGCAGATAATGGATTCAACTGTTCATTTAGTGGTTGGTGTAGTGAGTTTAAAGGTATGAATGTTTTAGCAAACGAGTTGTACTTTACTGTTTTTAGTACAGTAACTGTTGTAGGTAACAACCGAACACTACAGTAACACTTCTGCATGTTGTGACACGGAAACAGAGCAGTTATTCAGTCTATCGCACAATTGCTCAATGGTGACATTATTTCTGCGGTAATGAGTGAATTAGCCCACCAATGACTTAATTTCCCCTAACATAGTTCAGAAAGAACGTGTATTTCCTTTTATGGTCACTTTGCCGAACATCACAATGTTTCAACAAGTAAATTTGAGATAATGGTAAATCCCTCCACATAGCGAAAGTGAGCCATTATTTTTTTTTTACTAGTGATATACAGAATCACCCTTGGGTAACCCTGCTTTAATACTTTGGTTTACAATAATCAAAGTTTACACCAAACTTAATTCTACCTTTTTTTATTCATCAGGTCATGGTGTAGATGTCAATCATACAATGGCGTTTCATTGGTTGAAGTGAGTATTTAGTGAAGTGTATTCAATAAACTCAGTTGCGGATTTAAGGCTCGTTTACGCAACCACTCGCTTTTGCATTCTCGCAGCTAGAAGCTAGAAATCACCTCCAATTCCAACATGGCGGCGGTTTTATGTCTGCCGCCTCGCAACGAACACAGCAAATAACGTGAGTTCAGAAGTGTTTGGGAAAATTGTTTCGTCACGAGGAATTCTTTATATTATTGGCACGGATTATAAGACTGCAAGTATTCACTCAAACGATGTCGAATTTAGCTAACCCATTTAGCGCTGTTACCATGGCAATGTCACCTTTGCCATCGCGATTGAGTTCTAGCTGCGAGAATGTAAAGGCGAGTCGCTGCGTAAACGTGCCCTTACGGCTTTAGGCAAAAAAGGCAGTTGCTTAGGACAGAAAATCTTAGAGCATTGCAAATTTTTCAAAAAACTTTTGTTTTCAAGCTTTCAAGATAATTTTTTTCTTTATTTTTGATTGAATCAGAGTGTTTGCTTGCCAGATTTTTTTATATTAAATTAGAGTTGTTTTCTTGTAAGCACCCTACAATTTAAAAAAATCGCATGATGCGAAACGGTCTGTATCAGGGCGTTTTCTTTCCAGTTGTTTTTTTTTTTTTAATTAGAAGTTGATTTCGTGTAAACAGCCTATGTTAACAAAAATCGTACGATGCGAAATCTGTACGCTCTGTATCAGAGCGTTTTTTTCCCCAGGTTTTTTGCTTTTTTTTAAATTGGAAGTTGATTTCGTGTAAACAGCTTATGTTTAAAAAAAAATAGCATGATGCGAAATTGTGTACCGGTGGTATGAAATGCAATGAGTGTTTGCCACTTGTCCGTCACAGCTAAACTCCTGAGCAGTTAATTCTGGAACTACAACCATACTGGCACGACCATCCATAGACAATACTGACATAACGTGCTTGGTACGATGGTGAATAGCAGGTCGAAGTTATTACTGTTTTCGTCCGAGACATTTTCTTCAGGGGCGTAACTTCAAAATAGGGGCACGGAGGCAGGAGCCCAGCGGACTGCCCCCCCCCCCCACCCTATTAAAAAAATTTCAGTATTTGCCACACAAGGCGAGACCCCAGTGGGGGCCCCTTCACCAAAAATAAATGCAGTGGAGACCCCTTTCCGCCGCCCCCACCCCCCAGCTTCCAAGTAAAAATATGCAGTTTTTTGCCACCCATGGCTAGAGCCTAGTCGAGGACTTTCCCCTTTCATCAAGAAACAAAATGCAGTTTTTGCCACACAAGACGAGAGCCCAGTGGAGGACCCCCTTCATAAAAAAATTTGCAGTGTTTTCCACACAAGGCAAGAGCACAGTAGACACCTTCCCTCCCCCCCTCCCCCCTCACAAAAAGAAGTAAAACAGTTATTCTTTGCCTCGCAAGACACAACTATAGCAATAACTTAAATAATGCAACACCACAATTTTTTCTGAAATTTTGTCGTTACAAACAAATTTTAATTGGGGCCAGTGAGGGTCTTCCCCCCCCCCCCCCACCCCCCCCAAAAAAAGTCAGTGAGCCCGGAGGCTGTTGCCTCCTCTGTCTCATTGTAGTTACGCCGCTGATTTTTTTTTTCTTCAAAAGATTTCTTTTCTTCCACTAGATTTAAGCTCTGCACGAAAATGAACTTGCAGGGTCTGGCAGTTTAGATTCCATCACTTAGTATTTAAATTTTATTATTTTATTTTTATTTTCGCGCCAAATAATGCGTGAATACCAGTGAAAAGTCACAGTGACTTAATTTCGTGGGTGGGGTGAGAGTGGCATGTAAGTAAATCTGCCACTGAATAACTTGCGTTTACGTTAATACACGGCAGCAAAAGTACAGGGGTGTACTAACATGATCATTTTTTGTGCTTTTGTGTCATTTAGAAAAGCTTCAGATCAAGGCCATCCACATGCATCCTACAACTTGGCAATTGGGCATTTGGAGGGATTTCATAAGCACCTTAAAGAAGGGTATAGCCTACTCTATTTACCATGTATAGTGTTACTTGCTGGTCCACCATTTAAGTTGGTGTAACGATATTGTCATTAGAAAATACTTTATATAAAAGTATTTAAATACTTTTTTTTAATAACAACATCGTGACACCATATTGTCATTAGTAAATACTTTATTTAAATACTTTTTGTATGATTTTCAGTTCGTAATGAAGGCGTCTACCCAGGTGGTATGTGTTTTTTTTACAACATCGAAAAAAAAAATGTTTACCTTTTGAAAGATTCAATTCAGCTTGGCGTGGCCCCAATAGTGTGCACTTAGAGATATCTACTTGCCAAATTATCGTAGCATCGTAGCAGTAAGCATAATGGTGGATTTTGAGAGGATAAAGCCTATTAAAAACGTACATAAAAATACAACGTTTCGGGAATCACTTCATAACGTTTTCAAGTGCTCGTAAAAGCACGGACAATTTAAAATGGTTCCACGTAAAAGTCAAGGTGCACTGCATTTCGTAAGGCGAAAGCGCAATACAAAAAATGTAAAAGACGGATCTTTAGCACCCTGCCAAAACTAGACCTAAACTTTCACCTGCAAACACCAGTTTCGAGCTGAATTGAGGTAGAATATGAACAACACTACCATTAACGATACAAGGTTGAAGATTCAATTGTTGTTCGGCGAAGTTCAATTGGAGAAATTGTTAGGAAAATTTCTAAAATGAAGTTAACCTATTCCACTGGTATTGACGGTGTTCAACTAAAACATTTGAAAAACAGTCTGCATAATTCTTCATACTTCATGACAAACCTGTAAACTCCGTTATTAATATTGAAACTTGACCTGAAACAGAACTGTTATTTATAAAAAGGTCCTAGAGGTGATATTAACAACTATCGGCCAATAACCTTGTAGCCTATTTTAAACAAAGTTATTGAAAGACATCTCTTTAACCAAATTAGCTCTTTACTCAATAAACAAAATATTTTAAGCAAAAATCATTTTGGATTCATAAGTAATAAAAGTACGACAGCAACAGTTAAAAAGTTAAACAAGTTAATTTTCACAGTAATTCATGATAGAAATATGTTAAAGCAGTCATTTTATTGACCTACAAAAAGAGTTTACTGGACTGAACCCTAATTTAAAATGCGCACAACCGTAAGTAACGTTACTGAAGCAAAATACCTACGTATGGATATTGACTTCCACTGAAAAAATTTAAGAAACTTATTAATAAACTTTATAAAAAAAATGTGTAAATTACGGTCTAAGGGATAAATGTTCAAATAAAGTAAAAAACTACCTGAACAACCAAATCAGTGGTAAAAAACTACCTGAACAACCGATCAGCATTCACAAAACTTTGTGGAAGTGTTAGTGATAATCGAAATGTGGATTTTGGTGTACTTTAAAGTTCAGTTTTTTCCCACTGTTGTTTTTAATTTATGTCAGTGATGTAATGGAATGCATACGAAAAATTTGTTTAATACTCTTTGCTTACGATATGTTCCAAATATTTTTAATTTACGTCAGTGATGTAATGGATTGCGTAACAAAAAATTGTTTAATTCTCTTTGCTGACGATATAATATCAAATCTCAAGCGAGTGGTTGCAGCATGTTATGGAACACAACTTCCAAAGCGAATTTCACAGCATTAATGTCTGGTGTTTGGATCAAGAGATTTTTATTAATGAAACTAAAACAATTTCTACTCATTTTATTTCTCCGTACTTTAAAGATATTGGACCAGTTGATATTTTCATTCATGGTGAAAAATGCAATAACAAACTGAACTGTAAGTTAAATTGTGCATCCGTAAGTAATGTTAACCATAGCAGTATGCCTACCTAGATTTTGAACTTGACTTCCAGCGTAAATTTTTAATTCATGTTGAACAACTTAATTCTGAAACTCTTACGGCTTATATCATCTACCTATCACATTAAAAATATACTGAACAATAACAATAAACGGACTTTTTATGAGGCCACACCAGGGCCGGATTAAAACATTTTGTGGCCCGAGGCACCGATTTGGACCCGGGGCCCCAATCTACGTAGGGTAGGCGGGTGGCCCAGAAAAAAAGGTAGAGCTGAAAATGTCTAAAAGTCCAAGGGGTTTATTTAAAGTGAAAATGGGGCACCAAGTTTCTGGATCAAAAATCCCATTCTGTCTAAAAAATTTGGTTAAATTTTGCGAAAAAAAACTTAAACGAATGTCAAACTGACCGACTATTTGTTCGGTCCGGTGCAGTCGCAATCATAGAAGGTACAACGTTACAACCTGACGGCCGATGGAAAACATGTCTTTTCCGCCATACGTAGACGTGTCACTCAGTCAGTGAGCAGCTTCAGCTATTTGTTTGTTGACAGAGAAGGAAATTAGTTGATAGGTTAACAAAACCTATTCTAACTCCAACAAACCTGAGCCAATCACGACATCACCATTAAAAAAAACTGAAAAAAATGTAAGTAGTCGTGGGGGCCCCTAGACTACCTGGGGGCCCGGGGCAGCTGCCTCATTTGCCTCATTGTTAATCCGGCTCTGGGCCACACTGGCTAATCACTTAGGTACAGTATTGAAATTTATGGTTTCGCACTTTGCTTTTTAATTAATAGATTGCAAAGGACGAAGAATGAATTGGTTGAGACTCTCTTTTCTAAAGACAGAGTGCAAAAATCCACTGCTGAGCTGTTTACCGGACCTAGGAGCTTAAAGATTACCAGTTTGATAAATCTAGCACTTAATCAAAATAATTATTACTCTACTAAGTTTAAGCACAAGGATGTAGAAAAAATGAAGTTCCTTAGATAGTCTACTGTAAAATTTATGCTGCCCAGACTGAATAATAATTACGGTTAAAATTATGAAATTTTTACACGTTAACAATTTTTAACAACATGGCTGATGAACTTTTTTATTTTACAAGTTTTAATCAAAATTGTAAAGTATTAAAGAATGGCTTTTATCGAACCAAAGTTCTTGATTACTTTTAGAAAATTGTATACCTGTATTTTAGTCATATTTTTTACCGTAACCATTTGCTGTAAGATTTTCCCGCAATGCCACCCGCTACCGTGAACTATAAATGGTAGAGTAATGCTGTTCACATTCTATGTCACTTCGAACCTGTTTTTGCTGGTGAGAGGTTTAGGTCTTGTTTTGGCGTACCTGTTCTGGCCAGGGTGCTAAACATCCGCCTTTTGTATTTTTTATGTTACCGCTTTACTTTGCGGAATGTAGTGTTCCTTGACTTTTACATGTGAGCTGGCATTCCTTGTTTTTAAGAGCACTTGAGAAGGGAGGAAACAATTCCCGAGACGTTGTGCAATCTTTGTATTTTTGGAGTGGAGCGAGGCCAAAGGCTGAGCAAAGCTCCGCTATGAAGACACTCCAATGTAATCGTAGACCGCGCATCATGCGAAAACCACATGGACTATCCAAGCCACACTTTGCATGCAATAGCACGGGAGTCCGGACACGGTTTAACAAAAGAAAAATCCAGAATCAGACATAGGGTTGAGGAACCATCACGGTGACAAAATGGGCCAATAGCCAAGAGCCGAAATCGAGGGCATCCGATTGTTAAAAGGTTGATTGTTGATGATAAAGAGGTAGCGTAATGCTTCGGGCCGTGGCCTTTAATACAATCATCATTCCAGCCTCACTAGCAGACATGTGTCTGTTAACTGTAGGCAACTAAAAGCATATTTTGTGAGGTGGGCTGATCCCGTTACCGATTTAGACTTCCTCACGTAATTCCTTACCGACATTTGCAATATTGGTTGAAATCGGGAACAGTAGACAAAAAGTAGATAGATCGGTAATAAGCCAACTTGAAGATATTTTCACATATTTGAAGCAATTTTCATATAGCGTTTCATTTAACCTTCGAACTATTACTCGGTGGGATTAGCTTGGCAAAAGAGCCTGGCGTTTGATATCACGACTTCACATGGCCGAAAAGCTTGGTGAGAATCCTTAACAAGTCTTGTTTTGTGGTAGATTTAGAAATTACAAGGCAATTTTTATAATTTTACTGGGGGACGTGGCCCAGCTAAACAGCCAGCCTGGTTGAATGTTATCACTACTTTAAAGTCTGAGGGCGCTTTTACGCTACGACTCGCCTTTGCATTCTCGCAGCTAGAATTTAATTGTGATGACAAATGAATCGTTGCCATGGTAACAACGCTACCTGGATTAGCTAATTCCGACATCGTTTGAGCAAATGCTTGCAGTTTTATAATTCGTGACAATAAGATAGAGAATTCCTCCTGACAAAGCAATTTCCCCAATCGCTTCTAATCTCAAGTACAGACTCGTTTCGTTGCGAGTTGGAAGCGCTAAAACAGCCGCCATGTTGGAATTTCAGATGATTTCTAGCTTCTAGCGGCGAGAATGCAAAAGCGAGTCGTTGCATAAACGTGGCCTGAACCTTTTTGGCCAAACAGCCAAACAGCGAAGAAAATGTAGCCCGTTCCATTATGCAACAGTGAAAGTGACGACGACCTTAGTTATGTGAATTTTTCATAGCCGATGAACATATACATTACCTTTTTTATAGCAGTTTCCCCCTTTTGAGCTTATTTTCCCTAGAAGTTTGAAGGTTGGCTTCCCTGCTGGGCTCGTAATAGTTCAGTGAATGCGCGGGTTTGGACCAGTCTATATAAGCACGCCGCGTCAGCCAAACCACATCATTTCTCCTAGGGCGCTCATGCTAGCGTGAACACCCTTGAGCATACGATTCCCAAAGATACAAGAAGAATACATGCCTTCGATTGCCCGATTACCTTCCAGGACAATGGATGCGTCGATTGCCGGTTCCCCGGTTACCTCTCCTGTCATCAGTGGCGCTTGTGCAAACTCCACATTAGCTTCGATCCCCACAGGATCTGCGTGCCTTCGAATGCCCGCGATCCCGATTCATACCGTCGATTCCCTTCAGTCCATATGGACTCACCAGTTGTCGTTACGGTTCCTGATTCCTTGGGAATACCTGTCGTAATCAACGGTCCTCCAGTGGCCCGTGATCCACCTTGCCTTCAAGAGGTTCCAGTTTCGGCCTCGGTTCTTTCAACCACCGATTCCTCTCACACAGTATTAGCACAAGAGCTATTAGCATATGGATTCACCGATCCTCACTTCTGGTGGGGGATCGTTCAGTGATCCCGGGGAGGGTGATTCGATCCCCTTTACTTAAACCCAACCAGAAGGAGGGAACTTGCAATCTTCTGTGCCCCTTGCCATATATTAATGATTAAGGTGTGCGCAGCGTAACCATGGTTTAGTCGGCACCTTCATGTGGAATCACGACTAACTCTGATCCCCATTCCACCGGAACGTGTTTACGATTCCTCCCGATCCCAGTAACATCTGTTTCATTTTCTCTGTGACAAGGGGGGGGGGGATTGAGGCTTAATGGCGCGTCGACAACTTGGCCATTAGCGCCAACCTCAGTCACAGTGCATTGGTCCGGGTTGCCACTGCACCACACATTACAGAGGTGTTATCCAAACCCCTAATCTAAATCTTGTCATACATCTGTACCTCCTGCAAAAATTGAAAAACACCGGACAGGAGGACAGACTTATCGCCCAACTGACGCGCAATGTCATGCGGAAGATGGAACCGACGACGAACACCATCAAGATGGCGACAATCAACAAGTAAGTGCCGGACCGTAAGTGGCCGTCGACACCAAGAACATTCAGGAGGGTCAACCCCCCGCAAAAGGAAACAGTGAGTAAGTCGGGTGTGACCAATTCGCAAACGGGCCAACACAACCTCCTCACGGCGACTGCGGCGACACGCCGAGTGCCACTCCTCGACAGTGCCTTTAATGGCCCGTAACTTATTACCGTCCTGTCCATCCCACGAGGTTTGCCAAAAAGCATGTAACCTCAGACGCAGAGTTGGAAAAGCGTCCGAGGGAACAAGCCTGAGATCCCTACCGAGAGGGCCAGAAAGGGCCCCTTTTGCTGCAGAATCCGCTTGCTCATTTCCACCTATCCCAACATGGCCCGGGATCCAGCAGAAAAGCACGGTTTTCCGCTGGCCAGGCAAGCGGGAAAGCAAAGCTTGGACACGTTGTGTCAAGGGGTTCCGTGGATTGTAAGTCGCCAAGGACTCCAGGGCACTCATGGAATCGCTAAAGATAATGAAATGCGTGCCCTGAAGGCCAAGGATCCATTCCACCGCCAAACCGAGAGCCAAAAGCTCTGCACAAAACACAGAATAGCCTGATGGAAGGCGATGGGCTACCGTCACTCCCTTACAAACACAAGCACAAGCCACGCCAGTGTCTGACTTCGACCCATCAGTAAACAGCCTCTGATAACCGGCGTACTGAGAACACAGCCGCCGGAACTCCTGCAAGTACCTTGCTGGCAGAGTGGAACCCTTCGGGAGGGACGCCAGAGCGAAAATGAAAATGCCACTTGGGACAAGCCAAGGGGCCACTGGCATCCCCCCCAGCCTCAAGACGCTGGGCATATCAAAGGCTATCTCCTGACAGGACTGCTGGAGCCTATCGCGGAAATCACCCTTACCCTCCCTGCATCTACCGACTCGCAAGTCTGGCCCAAAAACCATGGACCAAGCAGGACTGGATTCCACAGCACGTAAACGCACAGCATACTGAATGGCCAGCTTCCGCCGACGAATGGCCAAAGGTGGCTCCGAGGCCTCAGCATAGAGGCTGACCACTGGAGAAGTTCGAAATGCCCCAGTCGCCACACGCAGGCCACTGTGATGCACAGTGTCCAACATCTGGAGAGTCGAGTCACTAGCCGAACCATACACCATGCACGCATAATCAAGTTTGCTGCGGACAAGGGCTCTGTAGAGGCGCAACATGGCAGTGCGATCGGCACCCCACGAAGTACCCGACAGAACCCGCAAGACGTTAAGTGCCCGCAAAGACTTGTCTTTAAGTTGGCGCAAGTGTGGAAGCCAAGATAACCTGGAATCGAACACCAGACCCAGGAAACGTGCCTGTGGGACAACAGGAATCTGCGCCTGCCCCAAATACAGGCAAGGATCTGGGTGCAGTGTTCGTTGGCGGCAAAAGTGAATGCACACAGTCTTGTCCGGAGAAAACCGGAAACCATTACTGACCGCCCAGGTCTGGACTTTGTTAATCGCCAGCCGTAGCTGCCGCTCGCAGGTCTGCATGCGAGCTGCCCGAAAGCGCAGGCCGAAGTCATCGACAAACAATGACTGGGGAACAGCAGCTTGCTGAGCAATGGGATTGATCCCAATAGCAAACAAGATGACACTAAGAACACCCCCTTGAGGCACACCATTCTCCAAGACAAACGGGCGGGAAAGAGTCGCCCCGACACGAACACGAAAAGAACGTCCGGAGAGGTAAGAGGAAAGCAACAGTGGCATCTGTCCCCTCAAGCCATAGTTATAGAGATTACGGAGAATCCCATAACGCCAGGTCGTATCATAAGCCTTCTCCAAGTCAAAGAAAACCTGAACCAGATGTTGACGCAGGCGGAAAGCCTCCCTCACATCCGATTCAAGGGCAACCAGATGATCGATGGTTGACCGAAAACGTCGAAAGCCACACTGGGACGCAGATAAGAGTCCGCGTGATTCCAGCACCCAGACCAACCTCTCACTGACCATCCGTTCCATAAGTTTACAGACACAGCTAGTCAGAGCTGCGTCTTTGCAGCTTGCTCGGTCCCCTCCATTTGCGACGACACCAATTCCGGTCCCCTTCCTCATCACGATCCTCAGGTTCGAGACCTGCGGGGGGGGGGGAATCGATATCTACCTCTGCAACTGACGTTAATTGCCACTTGCACATTAAGCCTTTATCTGAACCTGGTTCGGTTCCTCTTGGTGGGGGTTTGATCCCACCACTGCCAGTGAGCTGGAACCGGGTCCCAGCTTCCAGCCTGGGCCCCTTTGCCTCTCCTAACAAGATTCTTCCCATGTCGCTGTTACCAGCTAAGAATGACGGATTCTATAGGATACAAAACCTGAAGCTACGATCCTTCCCCTCGATCACTCATCTCGATTCCGTACCTTTATTGACATCAGTAAAGACTGAACTAGGCCCTTGCACGTTCTGGGCTCTTTACAGGCTACGGACCGCTGCCTTCCTACATCACTACACGACTTTTCCCTAGCTCCTTCTTGACATAGGTACATCGGTTCCTAACACGAACCTTCATCCCGACCTCTTACACGATGCATACACCATGGTGAATCATCGATCGCTAATCCCCTGCGCATGTGTCTGCACAGCCACCATGAAACAAGGTCCATGCACGATTCGGGCCCCTTACACACTGCAATCCAATCCTTGTCATCGATACATCTGTTCCTGCTGGTCGTTATCTCATGACGCACCTTTGCTTTGGACGCAACCGAAGACTCTTCTCCGACCTGCAACCCTCTGCGCACGTTTTTGTGCAGCCTCCACAACATTCAATTTGTCGATTCCATCTATTGTTACCATGGAGACAGCCCAGTCCTCGATTTCCGATTCCCTCCAGCCCTTGGCTCTTGTACGCCAACTGATTCCAGGCGATATCAATTATAAATCCTACACTGGGAAGGTGTGTTCCTAACACTCAACTACAAAACCTTATTACTGAGCCTCAAGCACGAATCTTGATTTCTACATTACGGCTCTTTCTTCTCTACTACACACGATGTTTACATCATTACGGTCGATTCCCGGTTACCCGATTCTTGATTCCTGATTCCCGATTCCTTGCCGGTAACCTTCCAGCCACTGTCAAAGGGTATGTCTAAGGACGATTCATCATCCTGGTCTCCTCGGTCTGCTTCTCTGATTTCCTCGAACCAGTCAGACCCACAGTACATCGAAGTATTCCACTCACTGCGGATCATGTTCCCCTTGACCCCTTCTTACCAATTGGGAATCCGTTCCTGTGCGTTCTCTCGATTCCCCCTCAACCATGTGAAACTGTGAACTTTTTCGCTGGTTCCCACCAGCCAGCCGGTTCCCTCAGGAACCTATGATCCTTTAGTACGAAACTTGCTTGTACAAAACAACATTATACAAGACTCAAGCTTCAGATTATGACTCGCAAGACAGCTGCTTAGCTACCTTCGTCTCACACATCACAAGTTTCTCCTTTGGACTTGTCTTCTAGCTCCTCTCTGACCAACTAATCCGCCCCTCCTCAGGTTAGCAGTCCACTCGCTAGTTTACAAGTTCATAGCCTTATGGACTCTCCACTTCGTACCTTCAAGCGGAAGGCACCACCGGTTACTGATTGCACATCAGCTTGGTTCTCTAGCATTCTGAAACAACAACCATACACTGATACCGGCACTTCACAAGCACCCAATACTCATGCACCTCCGGTTCATCTTGACACGATTCCTGCTCCCTTTCAGGAGCTTCCGCCTCAAGAGGAGAGTATTCACGATTCCTGTTACTCTCCAGATCCTTCTTTCATGGATCACGATCCCCCATTTTGTGGTAATCCCGATCTCTCTGAGATTCCTCTCCCTGAATCATTCCCGATTGCTTTTTATACAAACCCAGCAGAACAACATACTCCGAAACTTCATGCCATAATCAAGGTCTTACCACAGGTTATGGATGCGGCCTTCATGACCAACCTCCTCCCCAACCACCGTTGCTAGGACAATCGACTACTTTCCTTACGAATGGCCGGTTCGCATTAAGGTGATTAAACGATCTCTCGCTCCTCAAATGCCTGTCCTTCACGAACCACGAACATTGCGGTTCCCTTGGTTGCACCACCGATTCCCGATCCACTCAACAAGTGTTCACGGTTGCCTGAAATTGCGCCAACCACGACAAACAACACCACCTGCTGCACTCTTTCCTCCAGCCTCGGCCTTGCGTGAAGCCCTTACTCGTGGAGTTCACTTGTCAGCAAGAGATCAAGAAAACAATCGACGATAAGTGTCACCGATCCCAACCTCTACACCATAGAGAGCGAATTACTGCTCTCAGTCTCGTACTCGATGTTTCCACAATGCACCGTCAACTGCACAGTTTCGTTCTCCCGCGGTTCCCTCCTCTTCGTCACGAGAATTTTCTCCCACAGTGACCGCATTGCATGAAGCTGCCCCATCTCCTTTGCCCTCGCCACTCAAGGATCCTTTGGTTACGGCATCACTTGCGTACTCCCCGGTTACCGATTCCCCTTCCTTTGATTCAGCAGTGCGGTGCCTAACATAGTCTGATGCCTCATCTCGACAACCTCCAAGCTTTTCTAGCTATTCAGTCTGGCAGTATGATGATGCCCCTAAGTTCCTGCCTGTCTTTCACGAGATCACTCCTCATTCGGCCATTCCTTCCTTAGAACCCCCCTATTCTTCGTGTTGCCTACGAGCCAAAGAAGCGTCTTCTGGCTTTCGAGTCCTCAACAGGACATGTAACTCCACTGATTCTCTTCACATTTCGAACTCCGTGAAGCACCTGCTTCCCTGGCCCTTTCACCAACCGAACGAGCATTAGATTACGTGGCTTCGCCAATACATCTTCTTTATGTACCATTCACAGTACTTTTGCTCATCTTTAACTCTCATCACCCAGTTCTTATGAAGGATCGATTACCACCGTGCACTTGCTTATGCAACGATTCCCTTCAGCACCGACTCCCGGTTCCCTCATGCTCCAGACCGTACAAACGACGTGACACCATGCGAATCACGATGCCTCGCCCTGCTAGTTCTACATGCATCATTCAAGTACCATTCCTCAAGTTTCGTCGATTCTCCTTTCCAACAAGGTAAACAGGTCCTACGATTTATTACTTGTTCTACCTTGTCCCCCGCAGGTTGTAAGACTCCTTACCGCGAAAAAACTGTTATGTCTCCTGTATCCACTCTGAAGAATGATTCCCATACAGTTCGCACCCGTAGCCTCCCACGTATACAATACATCCGATTCCCTACCTCTTCTTTCTTATCATGTTCCGTTGTGGGTATGGCTTTGACCCGAAGGTTGTCTTCTCCGGGACTTGTTCCTTGGGGGCGCTGGCTTGTAATGCGGGATACTCCAACCTAGCCCTTCTCTTAGATGACGAAGTCTGCTATAAAAAAGGTAATGTATATTTTCATCGGCTATAAAAAGACTAAAACACCAGGGCCTGCACCTGGTTGATTTTAGTTTTTATTGCCTAACTGAAAATATACATTACCTTTCATCCCGCCCGGCCTCCCCTCCATGAACTAGGTTCTGGGTGCGGGAGAAATGATGCGGTTCGACTGACGTGGCGTGCTTATATAGACTGGCCCATACCCGCGCAGGCGCAGAACTAGTACGAGCCCATCAGGGGAGCCAATCTTCAAACTTCTAGGAAAAATAAGCTCAAAAGGGGAAGCTGCTCTAGAAAAGGTAATGTATGTTTTCAGTTAGGCAATAAAAACTAAAATCAACCAGGTGCAGGCCCTGGTATTTTAGTCTTTTAATTGGCTTTATTCTCTTAAAATAATCCCAAAACTGATTGTGTCCCTTTACCGAAAGTTGACTCTTCTTTTGGGGGTCTGTGCACGCTACTGATTCGTAATATTTTTCTTTCATTAATTATGAAGAACAATATGTTTGGTAAAAGGATTTTTTTTAGAAAAAAAATTTCACCTGCTGAAATGAGTCAACCAGGGTAGGAAGCAAAAACAATTCCCGATTGGTATAAAGAAACTATCGGATTTTCTTCAGTGTTATATTATGCAAAATGCCTTTGTTATTGGGTACATTAAGCCTTGTGTTAAGGACGCTTATTTGTATTAATACGAAGTATGTAGCATACAAAGAACTTGTTGTTTCGTAGCGGGCAAAATGTCCAACTGACAACTATTTTAGGTAAGACGCTGTGCTGTCAGTCCTCTATTGGTTACCATCATGTGTTAACACAACCATTTCTTCTTATTCACCTAAGAATAATGTTGGTATTATATTCATCTTAGAATACGAACACTTGAGGAAATCAGTGTTGGTGTTGTCACAGTGAGTGAAGGGATTTCTCAGCACAGGTGGAGCCGTAGACCAAAATAGAACCATGAAGGAAAATTTTATTCAACAACTGTGATGGGAATGAAGGGCATGTTCGTCTGTTGAGTGACTGACTATACTTAGACGAATAGCATCAGCAGTTAAAAACGAAATTTAGTGGTGTAAAAAAATAATAAGATACTTTGTGTCCATACGTAAGAAGGAAGGAAGGATACCAGTAACTTCCTACCGCAAAAAAATTAGAATCAAAAGAACAGTTCCCAGACTAAGAGCCTCAATACAACACAAAAATGCATAAAAAACATACTTGTAACAAAAAAAACCAAAAGGACGAGAAAAAAAGGCACCCTAGTCACAAAATCCTGGGCAACAATTACTCAAGGACGGTGCTCTCGACTCAAGAGAAAGGCCTTAAGGCTGCAGTTGTTGATCAGTCTTTTAAACATGTTCACCGAGGAACTGGAGACAATGCAGTCGTTATGTATATTCCACACAGGCACCATCCCAAGGAAGAAGAAAGGCTTTCTACAGTTAAGTTAAATTAGGAATCACAAGCTTGAGGCAATTTATCCCTAAATTTAAACTTAACTGTAGAAAGTCTTTCTTCTTCCTTAGGGTGGTGCCTGTGTGGAAATTATCAACTTCTGTAGCTTCGAGAACATTACAGTAGTAAGCAATGAAAAGTATAATATCAGTATTAAAAACATTGAAAAAGCTTTACTCTAGCCACAAAAGGTTGTGAGATATAAAAATTCTACATGACAAGCTAACGAGTTTATTTGTGCGAGAAATAAATTTCCCTTAGTTTGTGATGTATTTTTTGTGTTTCACAACCTTTCATCCTGGAATCACAACTCTAGGTCTTTTTGTTTTTGTTAATTCCAGTGTTTTTCATTAGATCTCAATGATTTCTGGTAACAGTTACTGCATTTTTTTTCCATCTCAGTACGGTCATGGTATATCCGTATGAGACGGTTGTTTTCTAATCAGTAAGGTTACCATATGTTTTGTTTTCTACCTTAATGGTTTACGCGGGTTATGTAACCCACGTAACTACAATATTAATGAAGAGTATTAAATCGCAAGTGTTCAAATAAAAATTTCCCTCGAAGTATTCTACAAAAGTAATAATGCCTTTAGCGCAAAGGCGATTTAAATAAAAATATTATCCCTACCTACATTTGCAGGCTAATACTGAAACACTGAACTGTACTGAACGAATTAGTGTTAAAAACTCTTAATTCGTAAGCTACAAATTTAATTATTTAATTTTGTATGTTACAGCGAAGCCCACGAGTTGATCAAGAATGCAGCTGCTGAAGGAATTCCTGAGGCTCAACACACATTGAAGACTGCCTGTGAACGAGGAGACTGCGATGCATAGTTAGGGGGGAAAATTACTGAAAAATGCTAGTAAAGGCAGAATGTAAACTAAAAGTGCTGAAACATTCATAAATGTATCCATCATGTTGCAAGTGTGAAATCTTATGTATTGCAATGCACTTGATAAATGTAACAACGAAATAAGAGCCACTGCGTATACACGTGCAAAACGTCTGTACTTTATTTCCGACAAACGAAAAATTATACACAGAAACTTATAACAGAAACTGTTATCTTTATGGGATTATAGCGTAATCATTCTAAAATTAAAAGGCAACATAGATAGAGCGCTTTGCTGAACCAGTTCAGCATTAGAAATTGACCCGATTTAACAAATTATACTTTGTGTTAGTCAACTTCACTGTTGGGCTAAGTGAATTTACGTTGCGCTTCACGTGACGTAGGTTTTTTTTTTTTTTTTTAGGAAGCACGAACACAAACTACTTTGAAAAAATGTGTTAGAATTATTATTGTTGCGTCATTTTTCAGTGTTCTTCTGCTTCTTTGACCGCATCCGAACTGTGCGTAAAAACTCGTGTTCCAGTTTATTTTGATTCAATCTGGTGTTCCAACTGCGTCAAACATTTGAAAAAAAAAACTTCAGAGCCCGAAGCATTTTTTCAAACTTTCTATAAGATTACCTGTGACTAAATATGAGGTACGCAATAGAGTGGAAAAAATAAAAGGCTATTTTTAAATTTAAAATCGTAACAGTGCGAAAAGGTTGGTCTTCGACCTACTAATCACTATCCCAAAATGAAAAAAAAATCTAAAAAAAATTGTAGAAGTGCCCACCTGGCCCTAAAGTTTAACATTATAAATCAATGGAAAAAATCGCTAATAATTTTTGACTAGTTTAAAATACAGCTTTTTATATTATCTCATTCGTTGCTCTCAGAGACCACTAAAAGAAGCCAGAATTAAACAAAAAAAATATTTTGTCCCTAAAATTCGTATTAATTTACGGCATCAAATGCTTTTTTTCCCCTAGTTTGGTGACCGATAATTCGCTGTGTTTTCTACAAGAAAAAAAAAATTGTTTCTCAGTTTGGCTTCATTTAGTGCTCTCTGAGAATACAAAATGAGGTAATGTATAAAGCTGTATTTTAAACTAGTCAAAAATGTTTCGGAATCAGCGATTTTTTTCCATTGACTTATATAATGTTAAACTTTTAAAGATTTTTTCCTTTTGGGATAGTGATTAGGAGGTCCAACACCAACTTTTCTGCACAATTACGATTTGAAATTAAAAAAAAATACATTTTATTTTATTACCCTAGTATGCAAGATTAAAATAGGTGAACTTTTCATCGTCATTGCCTTTCAGATACCCGAGCTTGTTAAACGCACCCTCACCCCTGAAATTGTGTTCAAGCTACCGAAATGACTTCTAGAAATAGTTCAACAACCAGCCCTCACTTCAGTGATCTTTAAAGCTGATGCCGCAGAATACCTGAGTACAACTAGCACCGACTACTGTGCCTTCCGTTTGGTAAAGCACTTCAGCGCTTATAAGAATCACTGTCCCGTTTGCGTGAACGCTTCGCAGGCGCTGAAAAAGTGTTTCGAAACAACGCAAGCAGAAAAATTGGTGCTTTTCTGGCTTAGCTTCAAGATAGCTGCTTCCTTGTACAGTTCCAGTCAAAAAAAAAAACCCTTTTTCGTTATATCGAGGGTCGTAATAATAACCATGAAAAATTCAGTTATCTCGAAAACTACTGGACGGATTTTCATGAAACAAAGACTGAAATGCTTATTAGATTGTCTACTGTATTTCTAGCCTTATTAAATACTACGTTAACTGACTGAAAATAATTGGCCGAGCGAGAAAAACTTAGTGGTATCTGATGATATCTCGAAAACCAGTGGAAGGATTTTCATGAAACAAAGACTGAATTGCATATTATATTTTTCTGCTGAATATTGCATGTCATACGAATAGAAATACCGCATATATCATAACATTAATCCAGTTTTTGTTTTATTCAATTTCATCAGTAATTTATAAGATATATTACAAACAAAAACGTCAAGTGTGCCGTAAAAAAGGGTTATATGGTTGAATTTTCACTTGTTGAAATGCACACGGATAAAAATTGAAGATTTTTAATTGAAATAATCAAATGTGTAATTGAGAAAATTGCATCTGTTTAAGTGCTGTTGTGCTTTACGTTTTAAATATATGATTTGTAAAGCACAACAGCACTCAAACAGATGCAATTTTCTCATTGCACATTTGATTATTTCAATTAAAAATCTTCAATTTTTATCCGTGTACATTTTAACAAGTGAAAATTCAATCATATAACCCCATTTTTACGGCACACTTGACGTTTTTGTTTGTAATCCGTGTACCTTGTTTACGACATAACACGTCCACGAAGAATGAATCTGGAGTTTGCCAAGTGGCATTGTTATTTAAATACAATGGTTAAAACAATGTAAAACAATCAAAATGATCGTTTAGGGTCCCGTAACTCCGGAATGGATGGACCAATCAAAAATGTGGTCCCTGTAAGGCTGAAGCCCAGGAAAATTTCTGGCTCAGATCATGTTTCAGATTTTAGGTAGGTGCAGTAGTTTTTTTCTGAAACCGTATCAGCCAAGAACAAGAACAACAACAACAACAACAAGTGACAGGTTTCAAATTTACGTGTGGCCCCCTACGTTTACTCTTGCACGGAATTGCATAAAAGTTGGCGTAAAGTTGGTAAAAGTTGCTATCTACTATCTGGCCAAGTTTGGTCGAAATATATTGAATAGAAACGGAGAAATTAATAGTTTTAGTTTTGCTGGAGAGAGGGGGGGGGGAGATGAGGCTTAATGGCGCGTCGACAGCTTGGTCATTAGCGCCAACCTCAGTCACAGTGCAGTGGTCCGGGTGCAGTGCAGTGGAGAGAGGACTTCAATCATATATATACACGGCTACGCCGTGTATGATTATTCGTTATCAACTCGTGCTGCACACTCGGCCAATTATATTTGGCAACTTACCATTACATGTAATACGTATAGAAATTTAGCTGATATCATAATAAGTAACCCAGTTTTTGTTTCGTTCAATTCTGTCCAGTAGTTTTCGAGATATCAACATTTTCGTTCAGAGTCACACACATTAATCCTGCAACTTGTTCCGTATAATGAAGGCGTTTTTAATTCGACGTGTCACACGTCGAATTAATGCGGTTGTGGCCAAAAAACGGGGGTAGCCGATTTACGTCAGCGACATCTCAAAAACCAGACACATTTGTTCAATTCTGATCCGACGAAATTCAAGTATGTGGGTGGACAGTTGCAGTGTAAAATATCAAAACACTAGGGATTTCACATATTTTGTAATTAGAAAAAACAAAGTGGTACCCTCCAACGAGGTCTGTCAACGCAAAACTGTCGTCCATAGTGCACACAGTGTTGTGACGTCAGTGTTACACGTGTGATTTTCGAAAATATTAGCGTAAAAAGGGAAGAGGCGGTGTTGAAAGACGGCGGCGAAATATGGGTAGAGTGTCGGTTAGAGGCTAGACTTTCTGAGAAAAACTTCGGGATCGTTCGGGTTTGGAGACGAAACTGCGTTGCAGGCGGCTGGGAGAAATAAACTGCGTGAACTACAGGGGAATAATCTACATATACTTCGTTTTGTGGGAGTGCAGTAGAGTAGGTGAAAGAAGTACATCTAGCAAAGGTATGTCGTATGGATGAATAATTTTTGGTATTAAAAAAAAAAAGATTCGAAAAGCACAACTCTAGAATGAATAAGTCGGTGCACAGTAGTAGCAGCGTTAGTTTAGCCTTAAATGCGTGTAAGACTGGCGTGCGTGGAGGGGGGGGGGGATTTTTTTGTCTTTTTTTAAACTTGATTGTTCATATATACAACTGGATTTGCAGTAAAAACCCAGCATATAACAAAAACACAAAAAAAAAGAGTAAATAAATAAATTTAAAGTAATCAGCCTTACGTATTCTCAGTGCAGTACGATCTCCGTCTTCCCCCACCCCTCCTAATTTAATGCAGGATTTACTGCAAAGTAAGGTCTTCGGTGATTTAAAAAGCGTTAAAGCCTGATGAAAAAGAACGAAGAGGACGGGAATCTGTACAGCAACGAACCTTTCAGGTTATTTTTTTTAACAAAAATAATAATGTCAGATGAGAAATCCTTATCTGGCCGTTTCTAACATGATCGCGTGATCGCTCATTTGCCGTATCGCAGATGCAAAAGTTAGGAGACGGGTTTTTTTTTATATGTGATGTGCAATATGTATATGTTTCAGTGCACCACGCATTCAGAATGTATAGTAGTGTCCTGAGTTTATGCTGCCTTTCCAACTGCACATGTCAATCGCATATTAATTTTCAATCCTCCTTCAGCCTTTCTGTACCAAAGAACACGTCGAATTACTGATGCAGTGTTGGTGCGTTCTTGTTTTTTTTGACCGGAACTGTACGTGGATACTATCGAACTGACATCGAGATAATGGCTAATATTTCAGCCTCTACTGAGACTAAGAGACGCCGTACCGATGATTAGTTTTGTATGCTCGCTGAAACAATAATTTATAAAACGAATTTTCAAAAAATATCGCTGCAATTCTTCGTTTCCTACAGACGCGTGTAGCGAGAACCAGGTCACTAGCGCCAACCTCAGTCACAGTGCAGTGGTCACTGAGTGGGTCTAATGAATAAAAGACAAACAACAGCTCGTAAACAAGTAGTTCAAGCAAAAGCAGATATTTCATGCAAAAGCAAACGCCTGGTATGAAAACAGATTTACGTACAAGCTCTACAACCTAAAAGTAATTGTGTGGTAAAAGAAGTGGGGATGTTCGACGCCACAGCAGAAATGAACAAAAAGTAGTGACCTAAACGGCCAGTGACAGGGTGCCATTGCAGAGACGAAAGTCGTAGAAGATTCCTCACAGATGTTCGGTACCCATACAAAAAATAACAAAAAATGACACACTCGTGCAACGTTTCTTTATTTAGGATTCATTACACAAAACACACAGAAATAACAAATAAAATTAAACTAAAAAAAATCAGAACCTATGCCTGCTGTGGTATGGTTGCATGGAGAACTCAGTAAAAGCCGACTTACTCCCCGCAAACCCAGGCCACAAGTGTCAAAGAGTAACTAGTTTTTTAATTGGGTTCCTTACTCCCGTGTAAATGTTGTGAATATTAAGTTTAGGTTCCGTGTTTATTTTATTTTGTGGTGGATATGTGTTTTATACGTGCTTCTGACGAAGCCAAGCACCTTATGCCTTTCCTTAAAATGTTTCTAGCATTTGCTATCAACAAGCAAGTGCTGGTCTTTATTCTTATGGTTTCAAGTGACTGCTTACATTTCAGATGTTTACTTAAGATCCATTCCTTTCTTCAAACAAATGCTTGAAGCAAACGGTTTTACTTATAACTTTAGTCATACGAAAGATAGCAATTGCCTCATCTTTTTAAACCAAAGCAGCTGCTAACCTTTTACTCATTACTCGCAATGGCAATGTGCAAAAAGTGTAACATTGTAACAAAAATTGTAACTTGTTGGATGGTACGCAGTGTTAGTTAGCTTTATGTGGTAACTACGTTCAGGCACGGATTCAGAGAATTCTGATATCTTTTGACCCGACCCTAAGGTATGAGAAGGTGGTAAATAGTTGGGGAGACCCCTGTTCCACGAGTTTAACTTTGATGTTCTTTCAGCTACTCTTGAAAGATTGTCAAATATGGGAATGAAGAGACTTTTCCTGGAAAACCCTAACCATCTAACACCAGGATGACATAGTGGGTATATCCCTTATAACGAACCCACCCAGCCATTTTTGGCGTTCTTGGTTTGGGCTCGTAATCAGCATGATGCTGACTATACTCTGGCCAAGCTCAGCATTATGACTACAACAAGAGAAACCTATGCTTAATTGTGCATATGTAACTATGGAGAACACATGTAAGAAGTAGTTTATAGACATTTTAAGCATTTAGTGCTTAAACAAGTGTCCGGTGTATTAACACACTCAATGGGGAACCTAGACTGTGGGCAGCTTGACGGCACTCACATAATCTTACAAAACTATGTGTTTATTTATCAGTCCGTATTCAACGTTTGGAGCGTTATAAAATTACAAAAATCCAGTATTTCCGAAATTACACTAGTCATCTTGGGCTGGTTCAAAACCTAACAGTGTTAGCCAAGCACTGATATAATCAAATGGTTGACGAGTTTTGTGGCGATGCTAAAGCCATTCCACGTTGTCCCAGTAATCCCACTTTTGACGTCTGCTTCAAATTACCTCTGCATGTTAACTACAGTTCGGTTTTTTAAATGTGAACTGTTTTAAACAAGAACTTGATGTATTTCTCTTTAGGGAATAACTTCGTACAATGAAAAACTTTAGTAAAATGAGCACACTTTTACTAATGGTAAGATTTAACTGACTCAAGGGACTAAAGGTGCTGTAATGGTGGACGGTTGCAAGTCACTGAACATGAAGTGTAGAGGCTCATTCTCGATTTCCAATAATTGTACCTTTGATCACTGGCCTCAGCACAAGGTCTATGGCACTGCTATAGGGTGTGCCTAATGAATATCGGTTTCTAGGAACCTGACTTCAGTTTACCTATTAATCCAGTGCAGTCTAGCATGTTAGTATCCAATTATTAGCAAAATCTCGAAGCAAAATTCATTGTAATAATCCTCTACAATTCTTAGAAGTCCAGGTGTGTTTACTGACCATCTTTCTATGAAAGTAATTTTGCCCCATCCCAACACACCCCACTTTCAAGAAGAAAAATGTAAGAAAAAAATCCTGCACGAAAGAGGAGTGAGAAGTATGGGTGCCAATGACATCACCGACAGACTAGACTTGGAAAAGAAGAAATTCTTTTTTTTAAGAATCTACAAGAGTTTCTAAAAAGTACTGAAGGTCCTTCTGACCAGGCCAAATCGCATAATGATATACGAAGTACAAATATCAAATTTTTTAGCGACAAATTGGTGTATCTTGTTCACAATAAAACCCCCTCAAAAATTATAAAAATATTGCGAGGAACACGCCCAGTTAATGTTTTCATCACTTTTCAATATGGCCGAACCAGCAAAACATTAACTGAGCTAATTATTGTGAGCAATTAAGGCACGAAAATTTGTTGTTGAGAATTTGACATTTGTACTTCGTTTGTCATGGGAGTTTTCGCATGGTCAGAAGACCCTTCAACATTTTTTCTCCTCCTGCTCGCAAATTAATTCTTCAACTAGAGTTTCTCTGGAATACCTCTAAAGCTACATGAAATCCACCACCTCACAAATAAAGGTTGAATCGCAACACCCATTCCAAACCTATTGCAGATCAAATGCACCCATTTCTCCAATCCCAATCATGATAGGGGCAAGACAGCAATAAAAGTCCACATTCAAAATTAAATGGCCACAGAACAAAGGAATTGAAAACGTGAAGTTGCAGTTTTTTTTCTGATGTGTAAATTACATGTGCAACTATCAAGTGCTGGATAATTGCTTGAGTGAGTTGACTTTGACTTTATTTTGTTTGAAGTAATCTCGTAGATAGACTATTTGCCTAGATGTTGTCACTGCATCTAGGCTACAACAAACAAGAGGATCGTTAAATCGTTAAAAATGTGTGCCCTAAAGACCAAAGATCCTTTCAACAGCCAGGCCGAGTGCCAGAAGCACCACCGTAAACACATAATAGCCTGATAAAAGGTGATGGTAACAATCACTCCCTCACGCTCACACAAACACGTGCAATGTTAACTTCTGATTTCGATGCATCAGTGAAAAGCGCTTATTGATAACACACCCACTGGAACTTCTATAAGTACTTTATTGGTGGAGTGGAAAGCTTTGGAAGTATTACCAGATGGAAAGTGAAAATGTCACTTTGGATATACCAAGGGGTCACTAGCATGTCTAAAAGCCTCAAAACATCAGGCATTTCAAAGACCTTTTCCGATAGGGCTGCTGAAGCCTGCCATGGAAATCACCCTTACCCACCCCACATCTGGCCCACCTACAAGTCTCATCAAAGACCATGGGTGAAGCACGGTGCTAAGGGTAAAAGTAGTCCTAAGTCCACACCAGAAGTAACCAAGTCCAAGTTAGGGCTAAAGTAGGTTTATTCCGGTCCACGCGGGCAGTACAGTGGTTCAGTGAAAGCTCATGCAGCTTAGGAGGCTTCACCCTTGGCAGTGCAGAGGAGAGGAGAGGAGTGTTGCTGGGCCAGAGCCCAGAGGTAAACTGATCAGCTGAGACCAGGGCTATTGGTTAAATAGGAGCTCGTAGTACCAGTAAGCAACACCAGATGTCCCCACAGCACTTCAGGCTTTGTTTATGGACCGCGCGCAACGCCTAGAGAGGACGCGTGGCGCGGCGTTTGAAAGGAATTTTGCTACTTATCCGTGTCCGCTTGTTTGTTTACGTCAAAAGCTCACGCGGGAAGGTACGAGCGAATCGTTCATCCCGCGCGCGGTCCCCCGATCTGTTTGAGTTAGAAAAAAGCCGCGCACCGCGTACGCGGGCCGCGGGAGCCAGGTCTGTTGAGTTGCATTCTGGGATAGGAAAATGGCGGACCACGTGTTGCCGCTTACGAGTGGCCACTTCGCTGGTTTCCGTGATGCAAAAGCCTGCCTGTAATTTAATAATTGGCACGTATTTGTTCTAATACAACAACCGCCAAGCTTCTCGTCCTGTTATATTGTGTGGCTTGCGCCACATTGTCTGATTCGCATACCGTCGTATATTGTCGAGTGAGCATCGCGTTTCTCTTTAAGCTTCCGCTCAAAACGGCCATAAACATAAACGCGATTTGGAGCTCGCGGGCCGCGGAGACAACAGCCAACACGCGGTTGGGCCAACTGCTTGTTTTTCTTCACCGCGTAAGCTTTCGGCGTCCGCTTAGTCATTGGGTTTTCTCCATGAACGCAGCCTCACCCTCTCAACTGCACTACTGTGGCTCCACCTATGTACAGGTGTAATAATACAGCAACTAACTATAACTAACTATAAATACACATGCAGACAAGAACCATAGTTAGCTTACATCAAATACATACATTAGTGCACTAGCACTACTTAGCATATACTACATACATATAAGGATCTTAGGGGTGTGACTAACAACTCTACAATAGCTAAAAGATACCACAGCTTCATAATACTGGCATATGCTTACACAACCATAATATGGCCTTACAAATAACGGCGTAGCACGATTCCCCCCTCGAGAAAAAATTAGTCCCGAATTTTTAATATCTACGTGTAATTCCCATGACACAAAAGAGAAGAATAACAAGAATTACGTAATTCATAAGTTTTACCTATAGGATTTAATAACAAGTTGCTATTGCTGAGTGTGCGCTAAAATCTTTTGAGCAATCACTTTAATAGGTTTAGAATCCACAGATCTTTACGTATTTTGATCAGAAATACATATTCAGTAAACAGCTGGGCCATATTGTTACGTACGAAGACTTCTTTCCCATATTAAAATCTGTAAACTTCACTACACATAAAAAAGGATTCGTTTTGTGTAAAGTTAAAAAGCAATCTTAGCGACTTACAGGAATTCTTTTCATCGTAAATCAATGAACTCCACTCTTAATAACTGCAATACCTTGCCAAGTTACTGAGAATTCCACTAAAAACAGATTATTGTCATGAAAAACTACAGAATATCATTTACATCAAAATTCTTATAGACAACTTTGCTTAAAAATTGGCTATACCATCTACATTCGCTCATTTCAATGGATAGCTACTCTCAAATTGCGTAAATGCAGCCTAAGTCACAAATTAACGTGCAACAATGTATTTTTATACTAGATGGGGAAAATACTTTACAATAATCAAAGCATGAATTACAACAATATTACACGTGACACATGCTGACACTAGAACGTGTATTTCGTTCGAACTTAACTCTTATATTTGTGCATCGCTAGCTGACTGACTCCATCTAATTTTGTCTAGCATACCCAAAAAAGTTTATGTTAATCTAACTTTCACTCGTATATTATGGCTTCCTAATCATCAGGACTTTGATGATGCTTGGACAACAAGAATTATTTATCCACTCAACGATTTATTCAAATCCAAGACCAAGACTTAGCTTTAAAAAAACTCATGGTTTGCTCGTTTCGTTTCCATCGAAATTTCTTTTCAACAACTCGAAGAAGTCAACGTTGGTAAACTCATTCAAATGATCAATATTAATTTAAAATTATTATCGTTTATCATTAAGTATCATGACGTGCAATGCCTTCGAGATTTCGGAAGGCTCAAGTAATAATTCTGCTACAATCAATCTCAATTTAGAGGGGTTTCTACGTACTTACAGGTAACTGTTTTTTATTAACACACAAAATCTCTTACCTTAGATCTTACATTTACTATACAAAACCTTTCCTTCTTCCTTATTCCCTCCCATAAATCGAAATTTCTTAATTTAAGTTTGCTAACACAAGATCCAAGATGTTTTTCTGATCTTACAAACCATTCAACGCATTCTCTCAAAAGAAAATAGCTACAAAACATCGATAAAGTTTCCCTCTTATCATTGTAACATTAATTTATGATTAAACCGTAATTAAAAAATAAAATAAATTATTTTTCGGTCGTTATTTAATAAATAATTATTATATTCAATCTTATATTTATTGAATTCACGTCCCATCTACTCTTATTTTAAGCGTTTCAAGTTATCAGAGCCATTAATATTCATAATTGGCACACCCTATTCTTTAGTAAACTCAGTTGACAAATAATCTGAAAATCTCCTAAACCTACCCTCATATTCTGGAAACATTTGCGTTCAGAATTAAGATTTTGAAGTCACTGATTTTTAATCACCAATATGGTGAAAAAGTCGTTTTTTCACCATATTGGTGATTAAAAATCAGTGACTTCAAAATCTTAATTATTTTGTTAGTTCACTTACTAGATTAATAAAATTGCTCCAACTTATCGTAACTAGAGTTTAACCAGAACATGCATTCATTACCGCGCGATGCTAAAGCACCATCATGTTAAAATACAGCAATCCCAAATTTACACTACATGGCCAAAATCTCAGGAATTGATGTTTTAGGGCAGGCCAAACTCAAATTCGTGCAAAAAACTTGGCGTAAATCCGTTGTCTTAATGACATTTAGAATTCCACATGGCCCTGAATTTGCAACCCATCCGACCAACTCCCACGAGTCCCACTCAATGCAAATTCAAATTGCCAGTAGTTTAATTAATCAACGATTAACGCATTTACTGTAACTAACCTAAAGGGGTCCCAAACTTAAATATGGACTAAAATTTCTCCTGTTACAGTTAGTACCACCAATTATTATTCAAAAATAATAAGTGTCATAGTCGAATACCAACGAATGCAGTAACTTGTAGTATGTGATTACGTCATTAACAAATGCCTCACAACAGACAGACTGTCCGTCATCTACGTACAAGTACTATCTATTGAGAAAAAAACCTGTCATGACAACAGTGTGAAAGCATAGCCTTCTCTCGAAGTTAATAACGCCCCATAATGTGCATCATATTAGAACTAATCTAAATTATTGCTTAAAACAATTAACAAACTTGCATATATAATTCATACAACAACCCGGACCACTGCACTGTGACTGGGGTTGGCGCTAATGACCAAGCTGTCGACGCGCCATTAAGCCTCATTCCCCCCCCCCTCATACAACAACACTTTTGTTTCCACCATGCTACGAACAACTTAACGTAACTATCAAAGTATGAAAACGCGTACGTGACTGTTTAACATTAAACCATGCAACGTTTTCATAACATATTCCTGCACTAGGCTTTAAGCATTAAAACCTTAAGATTAGGTTGATTCAAAACATTACCTTACGTAACAATTTTATCAGCAATTACCATCCTGCATCCCCTCCTTTCTGAAACCATGACAAAATTACGCATAGCTGGCGAGTCAAACACGACTTGCCTTTTTCTCACCCCTTTTTAGTGTAAGCAGCAGGTATGAGTCAAAGGAACGGTTCTCCTAGCCTTTGCTACCCATTTAATCACCAACTGTTTGCTTTCTTTTCTTGCTTCATAAAGAGCCACTGTTAAACAAGACAGATAAGATTTAAACGTCAATTGTTGGTTAGAGAATCGGATTACCACTAGGTTGATAATCTTTTTCACTTTCCTTCAATTGAAATATCTGCGCGTATTCGTCAGTCTACAAAAACAAAGCACGCAGAACATAGCTTTCAACAGAAACCATTCCAATCAACCATCTACTCAAACGGCTTACAGGAATATCACTCAAACAGGATTACCAAGGATTTACTATCTGCAAGACACACTTTCTTCCTCAAAAAAAAAAAGAATCAATGTCACCTCTTAAGTAAATAGCAAATCGCTCAAAGTTTCTCACTGTTTAAAATTTTAAACTCTATATTTTTAGTTTTAATCTTAACTTTAGTCGTAGCTGCACAAAAATTATTTACAACAGATTATCGTTACATACCTGTCATATACATATTATCTAGACAAGCCCAAGTTTAAGTCTAATAATAATAACTATATCAGGCTAAAACTAACTAGAACCATGTGTTCATAAAAAAAAAGAAAACCTATTCTACAAAATTCATTCAGACAAAATTTATCCTCATATGAAATTTTTTTTTTAAATACTGGGCAAACAGATTTTCCACTAAAACAAGATGGAAGACATGGATTCCATTCTGAATCTCGAAAGTAGCGTCAATGTAACCTGGGCCTTTTTATAGTGCCAACCAGTTACACAGATAAACTTTCGCAACACATTCAGAATCCAAAACCTCTCCCTTCAACGACAAATCTATGTAACCAGTCTCACAGCTATCAAAATCAGCTTTTTGGATTATCACTTACAAAGAAAAATTAATTTCAAACAAATTCAAGTACATGGTGCTGGTTCTGGGTTTCTAGATTTAAACATGCGTCATTAGTACACATACGATTACGCGGAAGTAAGCCAACGCCACCGTTCCTTCACAACTAACTGGCTTACAGGATCATAATTTTGTGCATTAACTAACATCGTACAAGGATTAATTCGCTACAGTTAACCTGAGCTACATCACTTGACTTATAGTAAGTTTATTTAAACTATCGATCAATTCAGGTTATTGAGAGTTGATCATCACCATTACCCTTGCTAGGGCTACGCCATGAACTAGGCTACGGACTATGACGTTGACCTTGACTGACAAACGCAGTCGAACATTTCTTTCGAAAACAACTCAGAAAAGGTAATCTTAACACAGAATTTCCAAACCAACTTAAATTCTTACATAATAATAAAAATAACTTTTGGGTTAACTCTTAGCACCAAAATCAACGCTACTTCTGTCATTACCTTCACGCATTTTTAGCGTTATTAACACAGTTAACAAGTTTCGAGGTTTCTAATAAAAACACCCTGCATTTAAAAAGCGTAAGAAACTCTTGTGACTCAAGCTTTCACTCGAACTATTCACAATACGCATGCACACTTCAAAATATTTGGTGAAACTTTTCGTTAGACTGTACCTGCAGATTGCAAATTCATTCAAAATATTATAGCCTGTGAGCTAATTTAAAAGCACTTTAAAAATTCAATTTCACAATCTCATCTATTGCCTAAAAAAACTTGCAGACAAAAACAACGAGCTGCTTTACCAGTTAATTATAATGGAACAGTTTTACGTACCAAAAATCTAACTAGTTTATTTACTCATTCAAATTAACTTTCCAGCCTGTCACCATAAGCAGTATGAAAAATATCTTATTGTATGACCTGTTAAATTCTTAACCATAATGGTTTGCATTTTTCCAGTATAGGAAAACCAAGATTTGCTACTTTTTGTTAAGCGTATGCACTAGGGGGGGGAGATGAGGCTTAATGGCGCGTCGACAGCTTGGTCATTAGCGCCAACCTCAGTCACAGTGCAGTGGTCCGGGTTGCCACTGCACCACACATTACAGAGATATTATTCAACTAGGATCTGCCCAGAAAAGACAAATACGAAACACATTTCGCCCCCAGAACTTTACCATTAACACTTGCTAAAATAAAATTCTCATTACGTTAAACAGTAAATTCACTTCCCTTCCTGTTAGATTTTCAAACTGAGTAGAATCATTATCAAGATTAAGCAATGAAGCTGACATTCTTACTGGATAAGTAACCCCTGTTCTGGTGGTTCAGTGGCAGAATGCTCGCCTGCCACGCGGGCGACCCGGGTTCGATCCCCGGCCGATGTATCACTTGCTAAGGGTAAAACTAGTCGTAAGTCCACACCAGAAGTAACCACGTCCAAGTTAGGGCTAAAGTAGGTTTATTCCGGTCCACGCGGGCAGTACAGTGGTTCAGTGAAAGCTCATGCAGCTTAGGAGGTTTCACCCTTGGCAGTGCAGAGGAGAGGAGAGGAGTGTTGCTGGGCCAGAGCCCAGAGGTGAACTGATCAGCTGAGACCAGGGCTATTGGTTAAATAGGAGCTCGTAGTACCAGTAAGCAACACCAGATGTCCCCACAGCACTTCACCCTCTCAACTGCACTACTGTGGCTCCACCTATGTACAGGTGTAATAGTACAGCAACCACATAACTATAAATACACATGCAGACAAGAACCATAGTTAGCTTACATCAAATACATACATTAGTGCACTAGCACTACTTAGCACATACTACATACATATAAGGATCTTAGGGGTGTGACTAACAACTCTACAATAGCTAAAAGATACCACAGCTTCATAATACTGGCATATAGGGGGCCTTACATAACATAATATGGCCTTACAAATAACGGCGTGTCAACGGGATTGCAGAGCACGCAGGTACACTCTACACAGTGAATCGCTGCTTTTCACCTCAAGCATTTGTTTGAAGAAAGGAAGGGATCTTAAGTCATAGCATACTGTTCCCGGCGACCCTCTGAACTACCCAACAGAAATCATAAGTCGATTGCTATTGAGAATGACACAGGCTTGATAGGCCGTGTAGAACCTCTAACTTCGTTCACTGGCGCAAGAAGAAAGGGCAGATTTGGACACACGGGGTTTGGAAACACTTTGAGGACGCAACGCTGGTGTCAACGCTGGTGTCAGATACAATCTTTACTGGGACAAAGACGAACATACTTTCTTTTCATCTAATATGTTTCAACATTTAATCTCTGCATGCCTCTCACAATTTTGTCCAGTATACAGTTTCATGATAAGAAAATAGCAAATGTGAGTAGACCTATAATTTTCATGCCTTCGGTTTGCGTTCCTTTTCTGGTGACACGGTGGCTAATGACGTAACAACAACAGGTTACCTAGTGACAGGGTAAAAAAAACCTTGCAAGGCAAGATGACAGCAACACGTTATGTGTTTTGATCACCTATCAACAACAAACAAACGTGTGTTCGTTGTTGATAGGTGACTAAGTCACATAACGTGTTGCTATCATCTTGCCTCCAAGGCTTTTTTTCCCCTGTCAGTTGGCAACCTTTTGTTGTTACTTCTCCCACAGCTCACAATATTTATCTTCTGTGTGGCTAAAGACGAATTAATACCCTACTATTACGAGGTCTTTAGAGAGCACGGTTAGCTTGACATGGATGGAATTTACGTAGGTTTGTAACGTGATTCGATGTAGAATCATGATGGAATGGAGATCATCGCCTTGATCATTCGGTTGTGCTTTGTGGTCGTTTTCGTGCAGCTTGCTTTTCGTCCACTGACTATGCGTGTTTGCGTATATGCCTAAGGCATTGAAGGGGTTAATATAGATATTACACAGGAGCGCCCAAAGTCTTACGTCAACTAAAATGTCATAAATGGTAAAGGATGGCATTAAAGTATAATTAGATGCTAGCCATGACTGTCACGTCAACGCAGTTTGTTTGAACGAGCGAGTTTGAGAAAATCTCGAATCGTCGCCCCTTCAATATTAAGTTCACGTGACTTTTCTACTCGTTTCGGTCTCGACTAGAAAAACATCTCATCTCGTCTCGTCCTGACACACTGTTGCTCGACTCTCCTCGACTTTATTTTACTTGCAAGATGTTGTTGTTGTTGTTGTTGTTGTTGTTGTTGTTGTTGTTACTATGAAAGACGGGGAATACCCCAATGAAAATCTGATCTTCCGTGTCTATTTAATGATTCGGAAGCACAAAAATACATTAAACTCTGAATCAGCTAGAAGTTTACTTTGGTTGAACTCGTAGAGTTGATGTGAAATAACAAATGATCTTCAAAAAGTTGCAGCTAAATTCTAGGGTAACTGGTTCAACGTCGTACTGATGACACTAATAGCTTTGTATTAATGCCATTTTAAGGGATGTTGGTGACAACTTAAAAATATTACAAACGTTACAATAAAAATAAAAATCTTTTCTTTTACGGTTTTTACCGTAAGTAATACCACTGCATCTCCGTCTCTATTATTTCAATAGCTTAGGAGTCCTTTCACGGGGAAAATGGGGAAGGGGGGAGGGATAATAGAATAGAAGAAAAAATTGAAGTAGGCCTATTCACGCCAGTAAAATATCAACTTTGCCTCACCAAAACCGTGAAATAAGAAGTCGAGATAAAGTCGAGCTAGTTGAATTTTGCCTCGTCTCGATTCACCTTTAACCACGTCGACTCGACTTGCAAGCGGTCTGTCTCGACCTCGTCTTGTCGAGACGAGACGAGGGTCCAGAAAGAGTCGAGATTTTCTCGTCTCGACGGCAATGCTAACGAGCAGGCAGGCCAGGTAAAGTTCGACCTTCAACAAACACGGTTTCTATTAAACTGCAACGGTGTGTTAAACAATTCTGTTTAAAAACAAACTTTACAACAAATTTGCCGTGTTTATATTTCGAATCTGATATCTGCATCGATTTTAAGAGTTTACAGAACAGGATAACATAAAGACAACCTTATTTTGTTTATTTTGCACATTCAAACAATCCATTCGCCTCGGGAAAAAAATGGCTTCAAACTCTGGTCTCGCAGAAACGGTGATCAGTCACGCACCATCCCGCTGAGACGTTAATCGTTTAATAGAATATTCTAAATTTAACGAAACTAAGTTTATAATAAAACTATTTTAAAACAAACACTGACTGTCCCTTCAAATTCGGATCACAATTATTGTACTCCTTATACCGGTGCTAGATTTTGTGGCACTTGGAGTTTAAGGTCAGACGTCCAAGAAAACCTCATTCAAAGACATTCTTCGTTTGTGACAAGTAGGTGCAAAACCACGTAACTGGGTTATATCTAAATCAATTTATGGCCACGTCATTAATACGCGTTACAAATAAAATGAAGTTTAAATAAGGGGTGTGCGACATGAAAAGATCTATGTTATAAATAAAGTCAAATATTTTTATGGCTGTGGTGGCATAAAGAGGGTTGCTAATATTTCTAGGACAGCGGCGGTATTGGACAACTCTAGGTAGCTTTAGCGTTTGACGCACATACGCAGCCTTAGCCGTGGCGCTAGAAGGAGAGAGGGACAATTTTGCTAGGTAAATCTAATCGGAAATTTTTAGGTTCTTTTAACATTCCATAGTGGACATGACCACCAGACATCACAGGGTCCTTCTCTTCCCGAAAATGACAGGAGTTGTTAAAGCCGGACTCGAACCCGAGACCTCTGGCACAATGGAAGAGCATGCTGACCATCAGGCAAATGTCCCCCTAATTTTAACAGCGGAGAAAATATTACATTTAACAAATTTAAGCTTTCATACCACAGTGGCGTAACGTACAGATATGCTAAGTACGCAATGCGTACGGACCCAGACGTCTAGGGGATCCAACTGGTCAGCGAATAGCCATAACAAATACACCTATGATCCATTTTCTGTTAAGGGGGGTGTCTACCAAACTTCGATGATTTAGTCAATTTCTAACAGAAAAATTACAATCTGAAATGCTTTTCGGTCAGAAATCATGAGCCCGAGGGGGAGGGGCTGTTACAAGTTAGTTACTACGGGCTAGTTACAGCCCGAGGGGGAGGGGCTGTAACCAGGTTATTTCACGATTTCTTGAGAAAAAGCATCGGGGGGGGGGGGGGGGGGAGGCATAACTTTGTTAGGGCGGTTGATACGCGATTTATGGTGTAAAAGAAATTCATATCTCGTAAAAAAATCTATACATTTTTGGTAGGAAGGGGAGGGGGGGGGGCGGCCGCAACATCCGCACCATGATGAATCCGCCCCTGGAATAAATAAACCTGTTTAAACTAATTAGTCGATTAGTTTTCCCTTGCGAATATAGCGTTCGATATGGCTGCTAATTGTCTAACACGTGTGAAAATTACCCTTCCTAAGAATACAATCCAAACAGCCAAATGATTTCTTGGCCGCGGTTCCACGACGCATATGGAACCATAAAACCAGTGATCGCTTGCATTTCTAGCTTTTGATCATTAACTGCGATGGATGGCATGGCAGCGCACACCTCTCAATTAAAGACGAACCCACTACGATTCTTCTATTGGTTTCATTTTAAACTGTAAGTTTAATTAGAACACTAGTGAACTGAATCAACATTAAAAATATTCAGCACCGTTTGGCAGTTTTATGATACGGGAGGCCTCCAAACCGTTTAGTCTCGGCGTTTTGCACATTTCATTTATCCAACTGCGACGTTGCCACATCGCACGACTGATAACAATGAAAAATCTAGATAGCACAGTCATTGCCCAAAAGTAGTTTTATGAATTTGATTCCCCTTCCCCTCCCCTAACAACAAAAAAAAAAAAAAAACAAATGTCATACAGTAGAAGTTATTTTAAATATTTCTCTATCCCCCCTCCAAAAAAAAAGTACTAAGCATTAAAGTCATGAACGATTGTCCAAACAAGTAGCCCACGTCTACGTTATTTTCGCATGCCGACATGACTATGTGTTATCTAGTTCGTACTTATGAGATCAGTGGGCAGCGTGCTTACGTCAGTGATCTGTATAATAATAATAATGGCAGTTGCCAGTCATTGGTCGGTTGGTGGTGACATCAGCCGCTGACGAAGGCTACATAGTTGCCAGTAATTGGTCGTGGATGGATGACGTCGGTCGGCTGAGGAAAAAATAACGAACCTCGTACGTTTGCTGCGAACAAAAATCTTTGATTATTTCTGGCGGAGGATTTCCCCAACGGATTCGATCCATTTTCGAACTTAGACCTAGAAATGTGCCATAGAATGTGTGTGCAAAATTTGATAGAAATCCGATAATTCGTTAAAACGCTGTAGCGCGAACACACAGACAGACAGACAGACAGACAGACCGTTCGCATAAGAGTATAATCGACTCTAATAAACATATATCAAATATTAAAACCATGGAAACATGTTTTACTTACTAGCCACAATAGGGAAGTCGTTATTTTCAAGATACTATGTCGTCCATTCATCGTGTGCAGCGTCGCGTAGACAATATCAACCGAGTAACTGATTTTGATGATATGAGAGTTTTTAAAATAATTCTAAAAAAAAGCCTGGGAACTAGAAAAAATGGTGAAATGAAAGAAAAACTAAAAGCATGGCAGCTGTCAGGTATTATACCCTAATAAATGTGTACTATTTATCGTATTTTTTAGTTTTAATTACGTTATTATTTACCGTTTTCTTGATGTCAGTTTTAAAAATTATAACCCGCTCCAGACAAGCATTTGCTTCCTGGCGAATTTTGTAAAACAGTAACTGAAACTTTGAAAAAAAAAAATTGTAGTCCTTCGTTAAATTTTGCTAAAATTTTCCATTTACCAAATTTCATAAAAATCGGCTTCACCGTTTTCATGCAGTCCAAGTTTTATTATTTGTTGTGTCTGACAAAACAAATATTGGGGGAGGGGGGAGGGTAGAGAGGCCAACCCCGAAGTTTTGTGCAGTACCCAGTACAAATTCGTCACGCCACTGTTTCATTTAATTCACATAATTAATATTTATCAGACAATACTCATAGATGGGCACGCCCGTTATTTTTAATGGGAAAACAGCTAGTACGTTTGTAATAGTAATGGTAAAGCGGTAAATCTGATGAGCTTAATGTCCTCTTGACCACCTCATCCAAGTCACTCAAAGTCATAAAAAATTCACTCAGTCATTAAACAATACTAACCCAAAAAGGTGCTATTTACCTGTGTTTGTTTCATCCTCTTCTATTCCAATGTTGAGTTTTCCTAGCATCGCTCCCTAAAAAGAATCGGAAAGACGGGTCATCTTCATAACCAACCGAAATAGGAAAAAAGATCCCGCTCTAAAACAGGTGGAAATAGCAGCTTAAGGGCGCGTTTATGCAACAAGACCTTCTCGCTCGCCGAACGCTATTTGCTAGGCAAATTTATTTATTTACCGTTATTTATTACGATTAATTTCCCGTTCTGTTAAATGAATGCAGTAATAGGCAACAAATTAAATGTATTATCTAGACACACGCTAGTATGTCGCGCCAAGTTAGGCAACAATCATCACAACAAGCATCACATCAATTCAATTGTCGAGGTTGTAAACCATTGAAGCGCGGCGCCATAGCGTCAGTGTCTTATATCTTGAAGCATAGTTGGGCACATTTTAGGTACTTGGGGAAAAATAATAATGCGGTACAAAAGCTTAAATTGTGTTGAAATCAAGAGCAATGACCCACCTGACATAAATTAACTCGTGTAGGAATGCCAACTAAGCTGCTTTCAATGCAAAATCTGACCCTCAAAAACGTTGAAAATGTGTAACTAGCTAGCTAGTTAGCCAACTAGCTAATAACTAGCTACTAGCTAGCTAGCTAATGGTAGTCCGCTTATCCCCATGTTAATTTTTCATAGGGTGATTATTCATCGATACCGAGATAACGGGAAGGCTTCCAGCTATGAAATTGGACGAATGGCTGCAGTACGATACGAACTGCGTACCTTTTATGGTTTGGAGCGTAAGGGTGTAACGAGGATGGCGTGGGATGGCGCGTAAGTACGAAAATATTGTTATAACCATTGTTAGTATTGTCGGCATCGTCTCTCATTGGACAGCCAAAGTTCGGACAATGACAACGTGTATACTGACGTGCGTGCCTAGACACACCCTAGTGTAGCACGATAAATCTAAACAACGTTGCCAAAAAAATTGTATTCACGTCCAATTCAAAAATAAACCAACTCTAAAAACAAAGCAAAATAAACAAAGCAGGTGAAGAGGCCACCAAGTTGACAGTGGTTCGGCCCTTCAAAGGAGTGATATCAACACACCAAAACTAACGAAATAAACCGAATTACAACAAAATTAAAACCAAACCAAAAACCTATAAAGAGGTGAGCAAGTTGAGAATGGTTCGTTTTATAGGCAAAAGGTAGTAACAAATTGTGGAAAACCAATTTCTTGTTGACGTGCTACTTTATTACACATCTGCACGGACTGATATCATATCAAAAACCAAAACTGGTAAAAAGGGCCGCCAAGTTTCGAATGGTTCGGCCCTTCAAAGGAGTGATATCAACACACCAAAACATTCGCCAACTTAATCGCACCGAATAATACTTTAGACGTTAAATGAAAACTTGAACATTGCTACCAAAAGTAGCAATGTTCTAGTTTTCATTTAACCTTCGAACTATTAAGCGGTGCGATTTACTTGGCGAATGTTTTGGTGTATTGATCTCACTCCTTTGAAGGGCCGAACCATTCGGAACTTGGCGGCCTCTTTTACCAGTTTTGGTTTTTCATATGATAAATAACAACACGGATAAAGAACAAAGTGCAACAATCATTTTAAACATTGGTACAACATTGTTGCCATTTCACGCTATTTCCAAAATTTGCTATTCTCGCTGAAAAAAACAGCTTCTAGAAGTGATCAAACGACGGCAGAATAAATAGCTACTCGCAGCGAGAATTCAAAATCCAACATGACGTCCATTTCGGGATTGTCGAATCGAAGACAACTCATCGAATATCGGCATTCAGAAATCTGTCCGTCGTCTTGTACAGCAGCAAAAATTGTTTTCTAGTTGTCATAAATCGACGCTGTCACGTTGCACGCTTCGTACGTCGTGTCGCGAGGCACGAGGAGGAGATATGCGTCCGCGTTGTTGCCATGGTTACTACATTTGACAACTTGAAAGCGATATTCTTCGGTAAAGGGGAGAAGCAGCCAGCAGATTTAGTATTAACCAAGTGAAAGCTAGTAAGCGAGAAATTAGTCGCTGCGTAAACGAGCCCTTACAGCTGGATGTTAACATACTGTTGAACTACATTCAAAGTGCATCATAGCGCACATCGTTTAACATATTAGACGTTTAAACACACTGTAATTTTGGTCTTACGATAATCCCTTCTTCTGTTTCACCATCGCAAAGAGAAAGCAACTGTAAACAAATAAAGGAAAGTTACCTGGTAACACTTACTCCATTTAGCCAACGAAAGGTTAACCGCCGTTAAATCAGTAAAAAAAATAACGGTTTTATTCAAAGGCCATCAACTTGTAAACGAATTTGAAAGTAAATTCGTCAGAGCGATATGGCAGCTACTTACTGCTTACGCGCATGGTTACTGGAGCAGAAGTAATAACAGGGTCAGGAGGTTGACTTTGCACTGATTTATACAGTAACTGACATTTAAAGCGTCAAACTACGACAGTAAAAGTTTTAGCGGTCACAATCATAATGCAAGCTGATAATTGGACGTTAATTAAAATTTTAAAAAACACGACAAAAGCGTTGAAGAATGAAGAATGATTACTGACCTTTAAATACAGTTTGTTTATCCTTAATCTGGGTAGCCTATATAAACACCAGAACCCAAGTTGTGAACATCAGATCGTTTGGGAGCTTCTCTCCAACAAGACAAAATGAGACATTCGGTAAGTGTGTACTTGTAGATAGTATTTTTTCATTACTGCATTGCATTGCATTGCTGACTTGATGTTTTAACTTGATGTCTTTGGTTAAACAGGATGGAGAGCCAGGGCTCGATACGAATTAAATAAATACAGATGCAAACCTATTTACGTTGCTTTTGGACTTAAATGTCAGACTACCTGAGCAGGAAATTGAACCCACGCTCTTTGAGACCAAAGACATTACCGTGTCAGGATGGTTGAGCGGTAGGACTTCGGCCTTTGGTCTCAAAGGACGTGGGCTCAATTCCCGCCTTGGCAGTCTGACATCTACATCCAAAAGGCAACGGAAATAGATTTGCATCCGAATTTATTTATCCTTTCAGTGGTAGCGCATTTGCGCAAAAAAAAAAATTAATGCAAAACGAACGAAGTCAAATTCACCCGAGTGAGTTATAGAGGGCACAGAGTGAGTCATAGAAATGCTTATGAAATGATACGCGGTGCCTAAATTACGTGATTCTAGTCCACGCGCCAGTATGTCATAAGAGGTTCGTAGCAAATTCAGTAGCAACGGTTGTAGTAATCATGCGTCAGTAGCAACAAATTGCAGCAATCATCAGTCAATAACAACAGTTGTAGTAGTCATGAGTACCGCCGGTTGTTTAGAGGCTTAGCCTGCGATCCAAGAGGACACCATGTGAAATACAGTCACTGACCCTGCTTTTTCATCATTTGTTTTTAATTCAGGTTCTAACTTTATTCGTGTTTTGTTTTCTTACTTTTTCTGAAATAAAATTGCTTATTAACTTTAGTTTGTCGGAAACAGTAGGTCTACGTACGTACATTCCTAATACATGCGTCTTGTTACAGAGTATATTGGTACTAGGACTTTGTGCACTTGCTTCCATAGTGCATGGCGATGGGTACGGCGGCGGACATGTCGTATCTGTACCAGGGGGAGGAAAAGGTAAGCTTAATTTATGTTGTTTGTTTCTTTTTATTATCGGCCGAGAAAGCGAAGCGAGCGAGGTCGTATACTTGACTGCATTTCAATTTTGTTTGTCAATGTTATGTTTGGGAAAGGACAACATTCACAATTTGTATTATTTGCTAAAAATGTCATGATAAGGGCGCTTGGGTGCATGCAATTCCTACCTCAAACGTTTTCGGAGATATTCGGGTTTTCTCTAGGATGGTAAGCCCATTTTTAGTAATGGCGGTAAAGGATCCCGATTTGTAAGCCTAGTGGCCCCGAGCATTACATGAACACATGTATTTCAAATTTAATTCTGCTATTCCAGAATTCAATTTACCGTAATATATCATAGTGAAAGTTCTTTTAGTGTGAAGAACGCAGAAAATAATTACATATGGTAAAAAAAAAACACTATTATTGCCAATTTCATAATTTTTGAAACAATGCGGTCGCTTCTTTTATCAATTCTACGGCTAATCCATCGCGTGGTGGTAGAGCTGTCCAAGAAGCAGTCGTCAAGATAGGTGTTCGCTTCGTTCTCTTGCTTCGGTGTTAGCTTGCTTTATATGCAGGAATTGCTGCGTAAGATGGAAATGAGAATATTAGAAATAAACAAATATTACAGCATCGTTTGCTTGTCTGAGTAAATGTGACCTCCAAGAATTCAAGCAAGATTTTTAAATGTCTCCTGATAGATGGAAAAACAGCCACAAAAACATCAAAACGAACTACAACTTTTAATTTTCGGCGGTCATTTGATGCATAAAATTAAAAGTTGTAGTTAGTTTTGATGTCTTTGAGGCTGTTTTTCCGCTTAGCAGCAGACATTTTTTAAATCTTGTTTGCCCTCGGCCGCAAATTAATTGATATTTATCCAAGAATTTAATTATATGCCGACTTGCAAGTAGGGGTGGCACGATATTCGATAATTCGATGACATCGCGATAAAAATTTTCTTTGATTGACGCATCGCACTTTTTCTGATTTATCGAATTAGCGTGCAAACCTCGATGCCTAAAGTGTTATATCTCGAACGATAGCTAGAAACGAGCGGCCTGCGGCGTTGCGTGTGGATTGTGGAATTACAGTATTTCCAACCAAGTGTTCAATACTGTTGCCAGTCAGTTTAGCTCATTGGAGAATTAGTTTAATGTAAACAATATTTAACCATTAAGTAGCTGATAAATTGTTTCTACATGGTGAAGAAGTAATAGACAATAGCAAATGTATTTTCATGTCTACTGGCCAAATGGTGAGTGCCACACAATTCACATACGTGAAGGTTGCATTGTAGGCTCCATCCAATTTTTTTTTAGTTAACAAAATTAAAAAGGTTATTCCAGGCTCAAAATTTGTTTTATCGAGATATTATCGATCACCACGATAATTTTATAAAGTTTTATTGGGATAAAACATTTTTGTATCGTGCCACCTCTACTTACAAGTTAGTTCATTTGCAAAACGTAAACCCACAAACACACACAAAATAGACGCCATAAACAGCAAAACGCTACAAAATTGAAAGATAAAAATGCATACACAAAATGAACACAAATTATAGTTCGTTGCGTTCTAGTGAACTCTAATCCGTTTTCATTCGTGTACCTTCAGGGCTGTGAGTATGGGGATACGAGCTCTAATGTTTTTTTTCTAAACGGCGAAGCCGATTTTTGCTCAGTTATATCGTTTTATATTGAATTGTCGCTTAATCGTTACTATTACACAACTCGCCCATTGTTTTAGCCGTGCAGTAACCTTGGATAACCGAACGCCTACAACAATGAACCATTCTTTCATTTCTGGTAACGACAGGGCCAGGCGTGCATTAACTTTGTAACTGAGTGGCCAAGCGGGAAATAACTTAGGCATACAGACAGCGTAGAGTGCAATACCTTGGCATTGTTAAGAATGGGAAAGGCGACTGGTGAATAAATGTAAACTAAAAAAAATGGTAAAAACGATCGTACCATAGACTAGAAAATTAACGAGACATTCAATACATGTTGGCACAAGTTTAATTCGGTGAAATTTTATATTTGTAATTAAATTTATGAACATTATCTTGAGGTTAATTAGATAGAAATTAATATGTGTTAACCAATAATAATAAAAAAAGGTAAAAAAAGATGTAGGATAAGTAAAAACTTTGCATAGTGGTTATAATAAAATTTGTTTTGTTACACAGTGTAAACGTTCCTTACTGTTTGTGTAAATCTCAATACTGGGGTTTGTAAATGGCATGAAATGGCAAAATTAATTAGAAGTTGTTTACGAAACTCGTGTGCTTTTCTGGTTAGATTAAAAAGGTCCTTATTTAGATCTTGAACTAACTTATAGTCTGGAAGGATAATAATTTAAGGGTTATTTTTTTTGTAAATTCTACTGACTGGAAAAGTAAGTTATATATGATTTATTTAAAAATAAATTGCGTTATTCAAGGTGTAAAGTTATGTAGGACTAGAATTATGGGAGGGAATTTGCAGTTTAATGGTTGTCTATGCCGGCAGAGTAGCACTGCTTCAGATTCCGTCCCAGCTCAAAGAAATAAGATACTTCAATGCATGGTCCTTATTTTCTGATTTTTTTTTAGGTAAATGGAAGATAAAAGCCAAGGGCAAAGGAATGCAAAATCTGGTGACCCATAGTGGAGGAGGACACAAATATGAACACAAGGAGGAAGAGAAAAAACACGTTGTTTATTACCCGGTTCCAATGAAACATGAAGAACATTACGGAGGTGGAGGCTATAAAGGAGGATACAGGTAATCAATTGTTCTTAAAAATATTAGCCAAAAGTGAACAGAGATAGGATGGAGCACTATTTTCTTTTTCCAAATAGTCCCATCTCTTGATTTTGTCGTGTAGTAACCCAGGGCGGATCCAGAACGAAATATTGGAGGGGACGCCGGATGATTTTTCTACTTTTTCGAACATTTTTGTCGTAATTTAACTGCGTTCTTTCAAATATTTCGGCAGTTTTTCTTTGTTTATTTTCCTTGGCGGGGGCCGCAGCGCCCCCCCCCCCCCTCCTTCGACCCCTCCCTTGGATCCACCCTTGACCTAAACTGACAGCAGAATTGTCACTCAGAATTCACTGACATTTCCCTTAATTTTCCCAAAACTTCCATTCTGCCTAAGAAAATGTCATAGTTATTATCAAAACCAGTGGGAATAAAAACAGCGAATAAATTCGAATAAATCCGAAATTCTGTATCTCCACTGCAAATTGCGGCGACGAAATCAAAGCAAAAGGTATGTGACGAATCAAATCCCACGAATCTGATAGACATTTTGCAGCCGAGGCAATTTCCCTCTTTTATTTCTTTTCCCTCTAAACTGGTAAATTTCCCTAAAAGTTGGAATGTTCCCCTCTCGTCGAAGCTCTGGCTGACACAGTCATGCTAATTAAATTAGTGCGACCAAACGAAATTCAGTGTGCGTAAAATTACATTTTACATTTACGTACTAAATCTACGGTTATCAAAATGTGACATTTTGTCGTCGCTTCTCACTTTGCATTTCGACATGCGTTAATAAATTACGTACGTACGGATTTACAAAACGTGTATATTTATTTTGCAAGGAATATTCGCAGCATTAACTTCTAAGGAATGCCACCAATGGTTTCACCTGGACCGGTGTAATTGTAATTGTGTAATTGTGACGTAATTGTGTGCAAGTGATATAATTATAACAGTCCACAATAAACCTAACCAGCATGTGAGCTATAATTTCATAATTAAAAACGAAGATATTGAAGTCCAACAATAGTTTTTTTTAAAGAAAATTGTTTCATCTTGAGCAGCAGCGCCCCGAGTTCGCACTTGGTTTTTTTTTCAGTATTGCAAATTCAGCTCGTGACTACGAAAAAAATGAGATAAGAACATCTACTTGTTATTATACTATTGAAAATACGCGCCTTTTGACTATGACATTCGTGACGGACGAGATATGACTGATAACCTAAATGACTTAAATATTAAATAAATAAATATGCACTACTTGAAATTTAAAATGCTGTTAATAGTTCAGACAAAACATGAATTAATTTATTCCTCTTCTTATTCGTTTATTTGCAGTCACCAACATGATATAAAAATCATCCCCCTGTACAGCGGAGGTGAAGGAGGAGGATATAGCGGCAAGCACGATTACGCAGGAAAATCCGAACGTGGATACGGAGGGAAATATGAAAGTGGATACGGAGGAAAATACGAAGGTGGATACCAAGGAAAATACGAAAGTGGATACGGAGGAAAATACGACAGGGCAGGGAACCGCGAAAGTGGTTATGGAGGTCAGGAATGGAGCTACGATGGATTTGGCGGAAGTTACGATAGCAGACAGGGTGATGGCAGACAAGGTGAAAGCCGACAGGGTAACAGCAAACAGGGTGATAACCGACAGGGTGACAACTGGCAGGGTGATAACCGACAGGGTGACAACTGGCAGGGTGATAACCGACAGGGTGACAACAGGCAGGGTGATAACAGGCAGAACTCCCAAAATGGATATGGTGACGGGTAAGTAAGTCATACTTTCAGCACCGGCGGATTTAGGGAAAAGGTGCAGTTTACCTATCTGTATCCCTTCCAGAGGTCTTCAGGTGGCTTCTTAGGGCCCCCGCGCACTGGGCGACCAGGTAGTGCGGCCAGTGGTCGTCGCGGCCAAAAAACACGGCGACTTTCCTCGCGGCCACGTTATTTTATCATTGATAATTCTCGATCACGTGGTGAAAAATGAATACGGAGCAAGTATTGTCGCCCCGTGGTCGCCTGAACGCTGCCGGGGATCCCGAGTGGCCGCTGGGACTGACTGACCGTGGCGGCCAAGTGCCTGGTGTTACATATACCGTAAGCATTCTCGTTGGCCGCAATGACCTGGTCGCGCGGCTTGGTTGCTTAGTGCGCGGGGACTCTTAATCATAACAGAAAGTGCCAAAATGAGGGATTTTTTATTGCCCATATATTCAGCAAAAAATATCCGTCGCTTTAAAAGTAAAAAAAATAATTAAAAACAAGGTTTGCACTACAATGGAGGAAGACGGACTAATTTTGGGTTTATTTTCCTCTATTGTAGTGCAAACTTTGTTTTTAATTATTTTTTTTACTTTTAAAGCGACGGATAATTTTTGATCCGATAATGAAACTTCGAATGCAGCCATTCTCTCCTTAAAAGGAAATGTAATCTTAACAATTTTAGCCTAAAGCTTATATTTTAAGAAGAAAATTAAATAAGCAAGTAGTTTTTCGGGGGAGGAGGGGGTTGTTTGTGGGCATGGAGGGCCTCAGATTCCCAAAACGCTGGCGAGAAATTACGAAAAGCGCATGGAACAAATAATTAAAACGGAAGACCTCGCTATTGCCTCATATCTCGTTTATATATATTTATATATTTATTTAAACCTTACACTCCATAACTAACATTCGAAGGGGGGGGGGGTGAATAGTTCGGTGATGCTGTTCTACTCAACTGCATTTTTGGTACAAACCCTAACCCAAAAAGGTGGCTGTTTGCTGAAAACTGAAACCAAAGGGGAAAGTAAAACTGAAAGTGAAACCAAAAATTTTAAACATAAACAAAAAAACTAGTATCCTCATTACTACCCTGATGAGTATATTTCTAGATTTTAAAAACTGGTTATTCTCGTTTCTACTGGGTTCCTATTGAAATTTAAATGACAACTAAGCCTACAACTTTAAAATGCTCTAACTTGCCGCATTGAACCTTCATTGCTACATTTTTATTTGGAATGTGTTATGCAATAGCGGATCCTTTTATTATTTTCTTTAATTTGGGATCCTGTTTATTTTTTTTTTAATTTGCAACTTTTTCTGGTAAGAGTAATTTACACAAATTATTATAATTTATTAACAATTCAAGATATAGAGACGGGGGGGGGGGGGGAAGAGAAGGGAGTCATTTGGATGAGCCTGCCAAAATAGTCCAAGCAATAGTCCTAGATGTCATCGAACGCACATTTTTGAATTACTAA
>JAHWFP010007914.1:115307-131752 GCA_023313725.1 Lithobius niger | reverse complement strand
CCCCCCCCCCCCCCCCCCCCCCCCCCCCAAAAATCAAACGCGTAACATTTACGACAATTTGTTCTGCTTCGCATCGCGCGTCAAATAAAATATCGATTTTTCACAATGAATTTGACTTGTTATTGCAAGTCAAGTTCACTGTGAAAAATCGAAATTTTATTGAACGCTCGATGCGAAGCAAAACAAAGGAACTTCTTGTTCTTTGTCTGTCTGTTAACTTTTGAACCTATGATCCTATTCGTCAAAAAATGTCACTAGATATTCCATGCCTGATTTATGGATTTAAGTTCATTACTCAACAAAACTGATTGGGAGGTTTCAAGGTTTTAACTCTCAAAATACGAAATAGCATTAGCATATTTAGAAAGTTTTTACTTAATAACTAAATGTAATAATTCGAAGGATCGAATAATATTACAGGAACTACAAAAGACTAAAAAGGTATTTAAGAAATTAATTATATTATTTAATATTATAAGAAAACTATGTGAGAAATTAATTCAGTTTTTGTGTATATCTTATTTATTTTATTTATTTTATTTAGTTATTTTAATTTTTTCTTCATGAATTTGAGAATTCGCTGCTCTTACAAGTTCCACAAGAAATTCTAACATTGTCGATGCAATAAAATTATTATTATTATTAGTATTTTATGGGAAACTTTTAGCACATTACTGATGGACAAATTGAATCAATATATGCGCAAGATATTTCACATGGCTTTTTTTATCCTGTTTTTTTAATAATTTTTTTTTTATTATTTGGCCTATTTTCGCATTTTCTCACTTTGCTCATCCAAAAAAAGAATTCGGACGTTGCAAAACTAAAAGTGTCTGCATGGGAAAATTTGAATAATCGGGATGCAAGTTTATTACGGTGGTCAATGCGCCACATTGACCGGATTCCAGTAGTGTCCGAAGATGAGGGCAATGAAGAGGCTCAAGTCCTCGATACCTTTTTCCTCACTCTTGGAGAGGGAATCTTGACTGCAGAAGAGGAAGAATGTGTACATGGCCTCGGCTATCCACCTTGTATGGTGCATGCCTCCCGTGCTGTGGACGTTGACTGGTTTTTCTGTTTTTCCTCCCAGGAAGATAAGGCAGCATGAGTTCGTCGTAGTCATCCTTACGTTGCTTCTTCTTGACGAATTCCTTGTTATATATGATCATTGCACTCCTACGGTCAGTTGTTCCCTATGGGAAAATGTAGGTGCGCTTTCAAACATCTTGCTATCTAACGAACCCCCATTCTACTGGACTCATTTGAACGACCAATTTCAGAGCCACTGTTGGCCCCAAAGCAGGCGCTGAATACCGGAGACAAAACAACTTCTAAGACATAGTGTTTACAAACTATCCAAATCAGAGGCATGCCCAAAGATTTCTCTGTCAAAGTACTTGCTCCAGAATGCAATTCTGTGAGAGAGGAAGTTGTGTCAAAGACTAGACCTTTAATTTTGATCCGCAGAGACCGATCATCAACAATCTTTAAGCATGTGTCTGCCTGGGTCTCTCCAGTTACTATAGCAACCCTGGAAACCCCGAGGAGCTTTTCCTCTCGTTTTGAGAGGTCTGCGACAAGAATGCCAATTCTATTAACCTAATTGCCAACCCCTTGGAATTGTCAGGAGTTGTATCCCACTGAAGAATCAAAGGACCATTAATTGAAAACTAGCCCAATTGTTGATGCACGTAGCATTTTATTGTTAATCTCCTCTTGTGACGGACAATATTCTAGAAACAGCAACTTCGTCAAGTAAAATGGCCCAAAAACCCATTTACGCAGTAATGCGCCGCACACAGTAAATACAGTGTAAGATTGAAAGACGTTAAAATATAGTCCCAAGTCGCTGATCTTTTTTCCGTAAGTGCACGTGAGTGGTAGGAATAGAAAACAAGTGACCCATTAGTTTATTCAGGACTTTTATTTTTTACATATGTTTCTAGACATTCCTAGAGTTTATGGAGTATTTAGTGCCATCACGTGCGTTCATCTCTTGTAACAAAAAAAAATTATTAGAGTGCTTTCTGTGTTTCATTACAATTATAATTTTTTTAATTTTTAGGGGTTACCTCTAAAATGACGCAAGCGAACTCAGACGACGCTAAAGTGAACAAGGATCTTCGAAGGATGCCACGTCCAACGATGACGTAAACCATGTACATAGTTCAAGACATTTTATACTTGCTAAGTGCGTTATCCTTGTAAATTTTTTATTGTTTTGGACACCGCGGTCCTTCACTATGTAAATACAACACCAAAATTTTTTAACGTATTTATTTATTGACTGTTGTTTAATAAAAATAACAACGAAACACAATTGGTGTTGTATCCCGTTTCATCTCAATTGATTATCCTACAAATGCACGTAGACTTAAAAACACATATGAACAACAATCTTTTATTGAAAAAGCAGAGCCGGTGAAGCATATTTTCATTGTTGCATTCGACATAAATATACAAAGAGGAAAAAATACTAGTTAATACATTGTATTTATTTGTATTTAACCAGTATGTTACACAACTGACAGATAGCTCATACTCAAATGGAACAGCAAAAGTGTGAACTTAATTCAGATGTGACGATATGTGGTGGAATACAATTTGTACAGTGGGGCAATATTTGATCAGCTAACACGTGGTGCCACCACAGGTATCTTCAGATTTCTTTAGAATATGTAGCATGAGTTCCACGTGCCTTAAAGGTGCCCATTCACTGAATGACAGGTCGCACCATCTAGCGTCGTCTACCACTATTTTGTTCGACGTAGCACTTGATTTCAACAAGCGAAGGAATGCGTAAAGAAATGTCTTTTTACACAACAAACTAGCCACGTGCCTCCTTAAATATTGAATGTAAAGTTGGTGCGTCCACGTGCACCAGGGAGCAAGCGGTCAAAGTTAAAGATATCACAGTCACTCGGTGGCAACCATCTAGCGATTCAAAATCTGCTTTTCAAAACGGTCGATGTATAGGAAATAGCGCCCGTGATGTCGTTAGGCTTTATCGCTTGCGGCGTCCTGGTGTTCGTGATCGCAACAACTTTACACTCAATAATTGAGGAGGCAAGTGCCTTGTTTGTTGTGTAAAAAGACATTTATTTGTGTGTTCCTTCGCCTGTTGAAATTAAGGGCTATACAAAACTATATGTAGCGGCAAATGGTTCTAGATGCCGTAGCTTGTCAGTTAGTGGCAATTCCCCTTCAAGTAGCCGATAACCCAACGCCCTGCTTTTTTTTTCTTTTATGCTTGCTGGTGACTGATGAATTCAGGTCTTAAACCATGCGTAATTGCGTTGTGCGTCAATTGGGCGATAAGTCTGTCCTCCTGTCCGGTGTTTTTCAATTTTTGCAGGAGGTACAGATGTATGACAAGATTTAGATTAGGGGTTTGAATAATATCTCTGTAATGTGTGGTGCAGTGGCAACCCGGACCACTGCACTGTGACTGAGGTTGGCGCTAATGACCAAGTTGTCGACGCGCCATTAAGCCTCAATCCCCCCCCCCCATGCGTAATGGCTGTTTGCCGTGACGTCACCATGAGTTAGCGAATGACGAACGAGAACGACAGCGATTTGGCCGTCTGATTGGACTAGCCCAGTCACGTGACATGCACGTCACAGCAAACAGCCATGGCGCGTGGTATAGTATTGCTTTATTCCCAGCGATTTGTTCTGCTGTAAACAGAAGATAATAGTGGTCGACTTCCCCCACTCTTCCAATGAAGCGCAATACCAAAATGACAATATGTCATCCCTATATTGGTACAGGGCGTTTACCAGATTTTTCCCTACTGCCACGATCGTCAAAAATGAAAGTCTAATTACGGTTCATTTTTGACGATCATGGTAGCTGGGACAAATACTGTTTAAGTACCTGCACCAATTATATCCCTTCCACACTGGGGAAAAAGTACAGGCCCGAGCCTGACCCTCCCACACTGGGCTTGGACTCGGGCCCGGGACCGGCCCGCACTTTCAAGTCCCAGTCGGAGTCGAGATTTGAGACGCCAACTCCGACCCCGTGTTTCAGTATGGAAAGGGTCGGTGCATAGGCCCGCACTTTATGAAAACGATTCGACTATACGAGCGTTGGTAAACAACAACGAGATCAAACGTAACCAGGAGGAGGGAACGGGAGAGGGAGGGGAAAAAGGAACGACGATTGCGTCGCAAATGATGCAGCGAGAGAAATTAACGAAAGTCCGGACCCTGGCCTCGATGTCATGGTCCAGTATGGATGAGGTATGGAACGAAGGATGTCGGATTTTCTCTTTGTGAAACCGTGGTTTTCCCTAAGGATATAACGTCGGGGCCCAGACAAATAACTCTGTGTTCGGGGTGCAGTGTGGAAGCATTATTAATGGGCCAAATATTGGTGTTTTTGGTGCCAGTGCTTCATTGGGAGCGTGAGGAAAGTTGGCATCCGTTTTCTTTTTGCTTTCACTAACGCTGTTTATCTTTTCTCTGTAGACTTCGTTTCGTACCATATTCACTGTCCTTCCTTCAAAAAGACTTAAAACAAGACAGCATGAAACCATTTAAAATCTGGGTTAAATACCCATGTCAAAGTACATGTAAAAAGACCAGTGACGTTTCGTCACGGTCTTTTTACTTGTGTACGTTGACATGGGTTGTTAAACGCGGATTTTAAGTTGTTTACGTTGTTTTGTTTAAATGTGCGTCATGGAAGAATTACTTGATATGACACCACCTACTTTTTTCTATGTCAACGTTTTCAGCACTAAACTTCAACTCTCACTGTCACTACGAAACTCCAAATTTACTCTTGGTCGAATATTAATATTTTTTAGCTGAATTTTTTTTTCGTCCGAAAAGCCATGAATTTTCCTAACTTTTAAATCGTTTGTAAAATAATGTCGACAGAATCGGCAGATCATACTGCGTATTGCAATTAAATCTAAACCTACGACGTTAAAGTTGGAGAAATGTCGCTTTGTTGGACAACTGTTGAGAATTTGTTCTTCAAGAATACGGTAACTACGAACATTCGCCGTTACAATTTAACAATGGGGCTAGTTGGCCTGGTGGTTAGCACGACCGTCACATGACATGTGCCAGAGGTTCCAGGTTCGAATCCGGTCTCAGCCACCCCTGGTATTTACGGAAGAGAAGGGCCGTATGATGCCTCGTGCTCACGTCGATGGTTGCATGTAAAAGAACCTAAAAATTTCCGATGGGATTTACCTAGCAAAACAGTTCCTCTCCTTCTGACACCATGGCTACGGCTGGGAGCACGTCAAAAGCTAAGCTAAGCTACGCTGCAAATTCACGTGTGCCGCATATACAATTTAACAAAATTAAAAACAAATAACGTAGTTGATGAAATGAAATGAAATGAAACAATGAAATATCCGTTGTAACAAAACTCCTTTCGATTTAAAAATACAATATGATCATTATCCAGCAAAATTCACTCATTAATATTTTGTTTACTTCGTGGCGAGCATGAAAAGTTAAACTATTCAAGTCCGAATCGCATGCTAAATTAATGTCTCCATTTCGGGACAAAAGCTAACGACACCTTAGTACCACCCAGGTTGGTGTGTATACCGATTCGTTATTAGGATTAATACGCTCATCATAACAGGCTGATTTCGTGAAGCGCTTCATAAAGTGAACCATTCAAGTCAGAAATGTGTTGGAAATTAAAAGCCGCCATTTTGGGAGAAAAGGTAAGTTTAGAAGCAAGGTGACCTAGAAGGTGTCTCTAAAGTCTATTCCCATTCCAATACCTTTTTTGTCCAACTGTTGTAGGGAGGAGGGGAGTGAGTCTTCATGGCACTTGGACAGCAAGGTAATTAGCATCAACCTCAGTCATAGTGCAGTGGTCCGGGTTGGCAATGTGAAACAAACCCCTAATATAGATCTTTCGTTATACGTACCTCCTGCAAAAATAAAAAAATAAAAAAACCAAACAGGAAGACAGTATCATCGCTCATTTGACACGCTAAGTCTTACAGAAGAAGGAAAGGAAGAAGAACACCGACAAGATGGTGACAGTATCTACATACACATGATGGACCGTGAGAGATCGGTGACACCAATGACATCCAGAATATCCCCGAGGTAGTAAAGCGTAAGGTTGGTGTGGCTAATACGTAAACGGGCCGACACTGCCTCTTCTCGGTAGTGACAAGCCGAGTGCCATGCCTGGACAGTGCATTTGATATCCGGCAACTTATTTTTATCTTGTTTACCCCACAAGGCTTGCCAAGCAGCATGCAACCTCAGACATAGAGTTGAAAAGTCGTCCGAGGGAACAAGTGCAAGGTAGCCTAGGAAGTGGACGATTATTCACAAGGCACAATGCTCGATCCTAATTAAACTCCTTACTGCATAGCTAGGGGACTATGCACATAGCGTTTACGTATTAGGCTATCAGCAGAATTTATACTTCTGCTGCACGTCGTAGGCAGGGATCCAACCTTTCAGACAGATCCCTTGCACCAACTGCACGACTCTTCGTTCAACCTCGTGTTTTATACGTGAGGAGAACAAGAGGTGCGATCCGGTTCCAAACCTTTGACGGAACCTAAACATAAGTATCCTTTTCTAATGTTCCGTTTTTTCGAAAACAAAAATCGGTAGACAGTGGCCACATAAATGGAAGCGAAAAAAGCCAACAAACTACCTGAGCAAAAAACGGCCTCGGATCCCCATACTCACAGCCCTGAAGGTACACGAATAAAAACGGATTAGAGTTCACTCGAACGCAACGAACTATAATTTGTACTCCAATTTGCAAAACGTAAACCCACAAACACACACAAAATAGACGCCATAAACAGCAAAACGCTACAAAATTGTAAGTTAAAAATGCATACACAAAATGAACACAAATTATAGTTCGTTGCGTTCTAGTGAACTCTAATCCGTTTTCATTCGTGTACCTTCAGGGCTGTGAGTATGGGGATACGAGCTCTAATGTTTTTTTTTCTAAACGGCGAAGCCGATTTTTGCTCAGTTATACCGTTTTATATTGAATTGTCCTTAATCGTTACTATTACACAACTCGCCCATTGTGGTAACGACAAACGACAGGGCCAGGCGTGCGTTAACTTTGTAACTGAATGGCCAAGCGGCCAATAACTTAGGCATACACACAGCGTAGAGTGCAATACCTTGGCATTGTTAAGAATGGGAAAGGCGACTGGTGAATAAATGTAAACTAAAAAAAAAAAAAAACAGAAATAACAAAAATGATAAAAACGATCGTACCATAGACTAGAAAATTAACGAGACATTCAATACCTATTGACACGAGTTTAATTCGGTGAAATTTTATATTTGTAATTAAATTTATGAACATTATCTTGAGGTTAATTAGATAGAAATTAATATGTGTTAACCAATAATAAAAAAAAAGGTAAAAAAAGATGTAGGATTTCATTTTTTTTTATATTCGTATTTGAGCACCGACCAACTAAATAATATGTATTTATTCCAAGCCTACACTGGGCCATAGCGTTAGGTTGTCGCTACTAACGCCTCTGATAACGATTTGCGTGCAAAGCAGCACCGCTAGAAGCATATAGTAATATGAGATGATCAGTAGCCACCAGTAGCGAGCACTGACCCCCCACAGGACAGTGTCAACTTTTAGTAAAAGGCCACAGTAAGTTTCGTGAACTATTTTTTTGTTTGCTTTCTGTTTTTACCCATTTCAGCCCCTTGTTTAACATTCCCCCGGCCCGCCCCCCCCCTATTTTGGCCATTTACAGTTACGGTGTTTTAGACCTTTTTAGGCCCTTTCCGAGCCACCGCCGCACATATCGGCACAAAAATGCCGCTTTTTTTTTTTTTAACAAATAGGGCATTTGCAAAAAGGCAGGGGCAATGCCTTGTTGCCTTCTACTGTGTACGCTACTGGTAGCCGCAATTACCGCCATGCTCCTGTCTGGAGAGGGTTTAAGTCTCGCGGATATGGAAACGGCGACGAACAACATCAAGATACTCGCAGCCTACTTGCACACGAGGAACCGCAAAGTCCTGACCAGACAGAGGATATTTTCATGCTTTGCGACGCTGCGCAAAGTCGCAATGTCGCTTGATTTTCACGCATCTGCTCCCACACATCCAGAAGCGACGTCAAACGGACGAATGCAACGCGATGCAATGAGAGTTCAATTTAAGCCCTCTCCAGACAGCAGAAAATTTCGTGCCAAGTGATGCATAATTACGTGCCTACAAGGTCAAAATTGCTGCAATCTTTTGGTTGGTGTAGCGTTTAAGGACCGATATTGAAGTCTTTTTTACACCATACTGCACCGCCGTGCGGCCGCGAGCAGCCAGTCTGGTTAGGGCCAGGGCTATCTACAGTACTGGCTGGATCTTGGATGAAAAATTGCACACACGACTGGGTTGGGCAATATGGCCGCCGAAACTGCTCTAGCGAAGATTCGTTATGTTGCCTCTGTCTGACAACCGAGGGCGACACCGTCCGTTCAGAAATGCGACGTTTCTTCCCTTGCAACACTTTCTGGATAAACGAACGTGTCGCTTTTTTTTTTCCAAGCGCAGAGAAATAGCTTAACTATGGCTGAGTGATAGCTTAAAAACTATTTAAAAATACTTTAATATATAATAAAAATTTGTCACAAAATTAAAATTACATTTTGAAAACCGCCACTAGATGCCAACAGATGTCGCGACTCTCCGTATACAAAAATTCACCGATGCGATTTGCCAATTCCCGAACAGACCTCGAGAAATGGGCCAGTCGTGGCGTCCATTTTGTCTACCCCCTCTAATTCGTTGTAGGTCGGGCCAGTTAGAACACTCGATTAGCTGTTCAAAAAACAGGAAATAACGTGCAAGTGTGCTTTAAAAAGTATACCGAAATTATAGTACCGGGGGAGGAAGAATTGTATTCTGTCGCTGTCGTATGTCCTGGGAATATCAGGTTATTCTATAGGTTTATGTAGGTGGGGAACTTGGTATAGTGTAGCGCATGTCTTAGAGTGGCATAGGTATACCCGCGATCAGGAGCTAATGACGTATAGGCCTACACAGGCCCATCGTCCTGCCACGACATATAGGCTATTCATCAGGTTGTTAATGGAGTCATGACTTGTTCAGTTGTAGATATCAGTTACCGCATCCGAATTCTGTTAGGCCCAACTAATATTTCAGTACGGTAAAACTTATACGCATTGCAATTGAGGGTTGGATGGCATCGGTGTCCCGTGATAAGAAGGGGGAAAGAGAGCTAGGTTAGGACACGCAAAAGGAGCGGTGGGGACACTACTTTAGTTATTTAAGTATGTATAATTACGACTAAAATAAAGGTATGTGTTTTTCCATCTTTTTGGAACTCGGTTTAAACTGGTTCGTACCTTTTGTGTTTAGCAACCATGCCATGATAAAATAATATTTGCAGAATTTACGTTGCATTGGCTGAATGTAACGAAATGGTTTGTTCTCTGGGTGCTTCAAGGAAACCCAGCAATCAACAAAAGCCAAAGAAATCATGAATTATCTATGATTATCGTATAGTACTCGACTCGTAGCCCTCTACATTTTTCTGCATACAATGCAAACTTTCTCGATTTACATAGGTTTGAGTGAACAAACAAAACAGTAGCACTCAAGCCGTGCCATGCAGAAAACATCATTTTCCTCGTTTATATCAGCGTACGTTTCACTGAATATAATAAAACTGTGTCCTACAAGAAAAAGGGGGGGGGGGGGGTGAGGCTGCGAAAAAAGGCAGGATTGTAGCAATCGCATGTAAGCACTTCAATAAAACGGAAAATTCGATGAAAAGTTACGCGCCGCATTTAGATGATAACAAATCATGCTTTCAATTTACAAATTGATGTATGTCATGTGTACATGAGGCACACGACATCCCCCTCTCCGCTGAAATTCCAGATTACCAAAATTTAACTAATCTAAGTACCTAACTTGTACCTGGAAAAAATTTGGTGTGTTTGTCCGGTGTGTCCACATTATGCGAAATTTGACGTTAAGCAGCCCCACTATACGGCGCTCCCTTAGACACCTTCCCCCCCCCCTTCCGAGGCCCCTGCGTTATATTCCGTGGGAGGCCTCCAACCCCGATACTGTCTGATGACACCGTGCAGGATAGGTTGTGTACCAGCTTAGCCTCCACAAGAGTTACGTAATAGCAGATTTAGTTGAGTTCTGACTTTTTTGGTCGGCCTGCTGACTGGAAAATTACGAAACTAAAATGCAGCCTACATTTTATCAGTTAAAAGTATTGCAATTTTATGGAATATTCATTTTTTAAATTCTTACAACTTGAAAAACAATGATTTTAGTTGCAGTAATAATAAATGATTTTCTAAACCTCCACATGTGAATTTAATTTGGCACTTAAACGAACGAGCAAAAAGGCTTGTGCGGTTGTGGTTAATTTTGTTAAAAGACTAATGAATGACTGGCGAATGACTACCAATGCGTATTTTGTGCGTTAGCCAAGCTTTCCAAAAATTCGTAGTTTATGAAAATAAGTTGGGAAAGAATCGATCATTTGGTCAATATAACTGTAGGAAAAGTAACGAAGCTCACGAAAAATCAATTAATGAGCCATTCACTTGCTTCGCTTCCGCGGCCAATGTTAAAAAAAATGACTCCCTGGATAATGAATAATATTACGGTACCTTTGCCATCCAAAACCTTAAAAAACACGTCGTCTAATAACACGGTGGCGTTCGACCTGGAAAACCGGGAAAACCAGGTCTGGAAAAGTCAGGGGAAAATCAGGGAATTTAATAAACATGTACTGAAATTCAGGGAATTGCAACATTTTTCGGAAAGTATTTTTCCTTTATAAAGATCAACCAGGGGTAGCATAAATATAAGACGTGTATATAATGCGCTCCTGGATCAACTAATTCGTATTTCTTTTTTTTTGCTTCTAAAACCTTCACTTTATTACAGTTAAAACTATATTTGTTTTACTGCTAATAAAGCAAAACCTCTTTAGGCATAAGTAATACAGGTCGTTAAGTGCGTTTCTAGTTTTGTTCAGATTTACGGCATTCCTACTCTTTATCGGTCCCAGTTAACAGCAATGCAATTTTTTTTTATTTAGCAAAGCGAAGCGATGTAGTTATTAAGAATTGAGCGAAGTGTGAAAAAAAACTTGTTCGTCTTTCGACCGAAAAAAAAACATCGGGGAAAAATATCAGAATTCGTCTGGCGAATCTGGAGAATTCAGGGAATTTCATCATGAAGTTTTGAACGCCACCATGAATAATTTGTGGAGAGCCATGATAATTTTGAACAAAACTGTATAGCCTGATTTCACCTGCAATGAACCAATGAATTCGACTGGGGAGTATCAATAATTATTTGTAGTCACAGGATTGATTCATTTTCGTGTGCTGGCTGTTGCATCGCTGTTTTGTTCCAGACTTGTACGCAAGCGAACCGTAGTATTGCTGGCGCAACACGCGTAGGTAAGTGTGTTCGACCAAGCAACAAGAGGGTTTTGCTACGTACCGCATGAGCAGAAGCAACTGCGAGCGGCCAGTCAAGCCGGTAACACCATTGAACCTCCGGTTTGACCAACACGTAAACGGACCAAGAACACCTCTTCTCGGCGGCTGCGGTGACAAGCCGAATGCCAGCCAAACCTAGTTTACCTCACTTATTTGGTTTGCCTCACTTACAGAGCAGTGACATTTGCCGCCATATTGGCACCAGTATGGGTTTTGGAGGGCGTAGCTACAAGGTGCACTACATAAAAATGGAGGGAAAAACAACGGAAGAGCGGATTTCTTAGGCTTAAAATAACGTTGTTTTCTCCAACAAAAAAAATCGCGCGTTTTAGGTCTAAGAAATCACTCTTCACAGCATCGGCATCAGTATGACGCCCTTCTGTTGCTCTCCGCAGTGCCCCTTGCAGCTAACCCATTAAGGCTCCACCATAGAGTTATACACAATAATACTACGTTGTGTCACTGCCCTATATGTTGCGGGCTATTAAAGGTACTGACTACCACAGTACCTTTAATAGTCCGCAACTTATTGCCGTTTTGTTTGTCCCACAAGGTTAGCCAAGCAGTAAAATGGGCGGCAAAAATAAATAAATAATTTTGTATTTGCTATTCAAAAAATAATGGACTACAAAGTTTGTATTTACCAAACGCATTCCTGGAAATAATTACTAGAGATAATCTGTTTTATAGCCAGAGGTCTCCGAATACCAACATCAACGACACAAACAATAAAAAAATTAAAAAAACGTCGAAAAACGCCGGACTGACAGTGAACGACGTGGAAAGCAGACTGATTTTTTTTTTTAGTTTTCGTTTTCGTCTGACAACTTTCGAACCACTAGTCGGCTTTTCCTTTCCTCCCTTCCGTTGTTGGATTAAAGACGAGAAAGCCAAAGGCTCACAAAGGGTTTAGTTTTAGCCGTTGTTGGATGATACGGAACAGCGGGGTCTCTGCCGAGCTTTGTGCATATTTGCGTGCCATTGGCTGTTGATTTTGCTGGTGCCACTGACGTCACAATGCAGCTCGATAGCTTACGCACATAGTGCGCACAAGCCAAACCACACCGGTGCCAGTGACGTTACACGAAATATTGGCGAGAAGAGGACATAATGAGCTGGGGAAGAGCCAACCTTCCTGTATACTATCGTTCCACTCGACCTTGATACGGAAGTTATTAAACCATGCGCAATGGCTGTTTGCCGTGACGTCACCATGAGTTAGCCAATGACGAACGAGAACAACGGCTGTTTGGCCGTCGGATTGGACTAGCCCAGTCACGCGATATGCACGTCACAGCAAACAGCCATGGCGTGTGGTATAGTTGCCTTGTTCGCCGAAGGAGCACTTCGGAATCAATCGAGTAGCAATGCTTCAACGTGTAAAAAATTAAGAAGCACTTAAGTCGCAACAAATGGCTCGTTTTGTATTCCTGTTAACCCCGACTGTTAATCACGATACGGAGCACCAGCCTCTCTGCGACTCTATCGACTTTGTGCTACTACAGTACACCGCATTGTTGCTGAACGCCGGGATTTTTCTCTCTTATTTTTCTTATTGTTGTTGTACTTTTAGGAAACCGTGGGTTATCTGACTCACTACACAGACTGAGTAGACGATGAGAGGAACAATTTAGCCGGAGAAAACTAACCGGAAAACCCAAGATCTTTGACATGTCACATAAAAATCAACACGAGCAGGCCGTGGTTTCACTGTTACTTAAAGAATTAAGATAAGATTGAGTGACAGCCAGTATCGTGCACAATTAAAACCACACTACGTTTCGGGAGAACAACCTCCCGTCTTCAGGTAAAAATAAACACTAAAACATTTTAAAAATTCATGGCACTATCTGCCGAGTACCCAAGTCTATAAAAACAAATCATTCAGGCGTGGTCAAGGCCTAAAACTTTAAAATTAAAAAAAACTCTACTTCTGGGCACCCATTTAGAAACATGGTGTATCAATTGGTATGTTGAACATTTTTTTTAATTTTAAAGTTTTCCGCCTTGACCATGCCAGAATCGTTTGTTTTTATAGACTTGGTGACTCGGCAGATACTGCCATGAATTTTAAAAATGTTTTAGTGTTTTTTTCTACCTGAAGACGGGAGGTTGTCCTCCCGAAACGTAGTGTGGTTTTAATAGTGCACGATACTGGCTGTCACTCAATTTTATCTGCTAAAAGTGCTGAAACTTCTCAATCAAACTTAAAGAATTACGCTACAGCCTTAAATGTCGTTAAACACCGCCGGGTGCTAGCTTCTGCAATGGCTGCTAAAGTGATGTGGAACGGTCGGGTGACAGCGCCAAACACGTTCCGGTGGTGGACGCAAGAAGTATATAGCCACAACAGCAAGTGGAACCGGGATTGAAGCTGCGTTCCTCACTCACTATATGGCAGGGCAGCTTGCTGCTTTTCCGGTATTAGTTAGTGACAGGCACGCCAGGAACCGTACAGTACCGTACGGCCTAAGAACCGAAGGGAACTGGTATGTGAAGAAACTATATGCGGGAAAAATTCGTATTTTACGCAGCTGCCTGTTAATTTTTAAACAATGACGAAGCATGACGACTAACTGCGAAATCGGACACACTGAGTGCTTCTTTCGCATACACTTTGTTCCGATACCAATTCCCATCGGTTCTCAGGCCATACGGTACTGGACGGCGTCTGGCGTGTCGTGTATCAGCACTGATAAAAAAATTAAGGCAGATGATGCCGATACATTATAATATTAAACCACTTTTAAATAACAAAAATAAGTTAATAATTTTTAACGCGTTAGTTATGAGTCATCTATGGTACGGAATTGAAACTAACGGTTTCGCTCCTGACTATCAGATTAGCAGACTCCATAAGACACAAAACAAACTTAAATAAAATGTTTCTTGGAAATAGCAATATCTATAAATCTACCATAAAGAAAATAAAATACTGAATGTCACCAGTTTACGGGACTACACAATTATTCTTAATAATTATTTAACTACGAACACCGAATAAAACATAAACTAAAAATGAAATACTTACGGGATTCTACTGTAAGCTATAAAGTTCCAATGATTAAAAATAACTATGGCCTCATGTGTAAAGAACATTACATACCAACAATTTTTAACAAACTTCCACCTGATTTAAGAAACAACAAGCTTTAGCAAAATAAAGTATTTTATAAAGAAATGGTTAACCGAAAATTAATTTGTGAATGATACGTATCTATGGGCTTTGCTGAGAAATTATAAAGGTTTTATTCAGTAAATTGATATAGCAAATCTATGCAATTGATTGTTACTCTTGTTTTAATTTTTGTTTTGATTTACTGATCTAATGCAGTGTGGCGGTTACGACTAGTGAAATATTGTATGTATTGTTATTTGTTTTAGGTTAAGATAGAAATTTAAGTATATATGAATGTACCCATACAAGTACTTTTTGTACTGCGAGTTGCGAATTGAAAATAAATTATTATTATTATTTTATTAACTAACTAGTACCGGAAAAGCACAAAGCTGAACGGCCTGGAGAGGAGCGAGGAACGCAGCTACTCTCACAGTTGGCCTTGCATAACAGGAAGTAACAATACGACAGGCAGGTAAAGATGGCCGCATCGCTGCTATACCAGTGGGTCAGGGTTAAACCCAATAAGCTTAAAATTAACGCGAATCAGAGTGACACACACGCATGACATCATCTCCGATGCTTTTATGTTTGTTTCATTTTGTAATATTCGTTAGTCGATGTTTCCGATCCATTCATTACCTTATTGAAAATACATGACAGTTATTTCTTTTCTTATCATTTTTGCAGCGATGTTTATGTAACGAAGTAGCTGCTTTGTTTCAGCAATGTCGTTTAATTTTACTGACGTTTCTCATATGGGCTAAACATTAAGCAACAGTATCACAACCTGCCATTTTTCTCGATCCTCCAATTCAAGTACGGCCACAAAGGTCTATTTACTTACCGTTAATCTTTCTCTAGCTAAAAATCCTTTTTTTAAATGTGGCGTCTAGGACATTTTCTGTTGAATATAATGGAACTTTATTTCCGAACGACCCGTAAGTATATGATGCTTTGCGCGCTTACAATAACATGACGTTTCATCTCTGTGTGTGCTTGTACTAATTTGCTAAACCATGAGATCAAAAATCTAAAAGCGTAAAGGGGTAAAAATTAAAATTAATTATTCCAATAGATCGCCGAAGTAAACGAAGTAAACGAAGACACTAACCTAGTTTAAAATTATAAATTGTGATATTAAAATACGAGAATCATTCCGGTTTGTGACGACACGATTAATGCGTTCATGCTGGTTCGTCTGTTAGGCACAATGCCAAATGAGACAGCTACGTTCTTTCGCTGAGAAGCACACAGCTACTATCTCAGATGACCGTGGTGTTCGTTTCTACGCGGAAGGCGATCAGCGCGAACTGTTAAACGGCGGAACGTTATACGGCAGGCCGGGTATCCCTTTAACCTTACCGGAGAAGCTTGTTCGTATTTCCTTGTTTTGACCTCGCTTCAATTAAACCTTACGTATTAAATGAGTTCGTTTGTTTTCGTTGTGACCCTAAATAATTATGCGATGTCTGATTTAGTTTTCTGAATACTGATTGTAACCATTGAAGTGTTTGCGATGTGTCAGTATTTCATCTGACGATAGGGTTAGGGACCGTACATTATTAAAATTGTCAACGAGGGTGGGTTGGCGGATTGTCGTCATCATTATAAAAAAAAATTAAAAAAATTAAAATTGGTGTTAGTGAATTATTTCGCCCCCCACCCCGCTCCCACAAAATAAAGTTGCATTATTAAAACTGTAATTTTCATAAAATGAGTGTACTAGGCCCCACTTTAATACGGTACGTTGTGGGATGTACTGAGATAAATAAATTTATTACGTTAACATTCTATAACTTGTGCACTTCCTTTCTCACAATTTCTTTCCTGAC
>JAHWFP010007914.1:92387-110302 GCA_023313725.1 Lithobius niger | reverse complement strand
TTATAATTTGTTGACTCAAACAAGTTTTCTTCTAAACTTCGAGTCATTTCATGTATTAAATTTCATGTATTAAAAGTATTATTATATTAAAATTTTAGAAAAATTTGATTTAATTGCGGGATAATTGTCTGTGCGGAACCGAAGCCATTTTCCGAGGCAAATGGGTGATTTCTAAGGGTGGTGTAAGGGTGGTTTGTAAAAGTAAAAAAAGGTTGCATTTGTTTTTGTACGTTGTAAATCTAAAAATCGGTGCAACCATTAAACTCTCCAAATGATGAAAAATTTCATCAAACTTTTAACTGTACCCGGAAATACTTAAGAAACCGTTTTAAAGCTTAATTCAAACCGTGCTTGAAACCAAATGTTTGTACGTTCGCTCTTTCATACGAACAGTGGCTGAGATGAGAGATGAGATGAGATGAGTAGGAGATGACTAGGAAGAGATGAGTTAATTTTTAACCCCAGGCAAACAGTGAGCATTAAAGACAAGCCTTGTGCGAATACAAAATGTACTAACATGCAAAAGAAAGAACAAGCAACTACCTAAACTGGTACTCAAACCAAGGACTTCCCGAATGACAAGACTATATCGTGGTAAAATTTCAGTTTCTGGAAATTAAAAACCAATAGGGCAAGTTCCGCCCACTTAACCCAACCGTGGTCCTCGATTCTATCAGTCGTTTGTTTTGCGGAACCGCAGGTAAGGATCAACAGGGTGGGGGGCATTCTTACTACGACGTTAGCAGTGACGTTCTTAGATCGTCGTGAGTCGAACTACCGTGACAAGCCTAAGCAAAAAAAAACGTTACTCAACAAACCAATCAAAAACGAAAGTTACACGTTCGAAAAGGATCAGACACCGCCCTAGTTCTAACTATAAATCAAAATCAAAAAAATCCCTGAACCTTCCCTTGCCCAACTTGACAGATTAACGAACTTAAATCAGGGCGTGAAAGGTATGTGGAAAAATTGAAATGAATCGGACAGTGGCTTCAAAAGTTACCACGACAATTCGGTCCCAGAATTACAGATAGTGCGACAATTTGGCCCAGTATAAAATATCACCCAACGAAATTCGGTCCCGGAAAAAAAAAAAAAACACCAGAGCGAGGAATTATTGCAAATAGATGCACATAAGTTGAACTCCATGAAGTACTACAAATTCTGTTTTCAGTTTGTTGTCGTTTGTACATCAGCCTTAAGCCCTCTCCACACAAAAGAAAATATCGTGAGAAACGATGCTTTACTACGTGCGTACCAAGGTCAAAATTGCTGCAATCGTACGATTGCTGTTGTTGCGTTTAAGGACCGATTTGGACGTCTTTGGTACACCATCTTGCGTCGTCGTGCAGCCGCGAGCAGCCGGTCTGGTTAGGGCTTTAGTGCAATCAGAACGGAGGGAAGGGGGGGACCGCACTTCGAGCGGAAGGGATAAACGTCCTGAAGCCTCACCAATCAGAACTGCTGGAAACAGTGGCGTAGCTACGTTACGTGGGGCCGGTGACAAATTAGCCCGGGGGGGGGGGGGGGGGCCTCTCTTAATTATATAGGATGGCCCATTAAAAACGCACGAGCTGGAAAATATCTAAATCCATACATTTTTCAATTTTCATCAATAATCTTACATTGTAAACCAAAGTCTCATAGCAGAAATGAAGCAACCGCAACGACGACCCCCGGAAAGGAAACAATGAAACATGCGAGTGTGTCAATTCTTTGGCATGAAGTTGAAACTGGGACGTTGTTGCCCTGAAAAGAAGTTGAAATTGGCACATTGTTGCCTCGACTAACAATTTGCTCTAACAATTATCCTTCTAACCAAACACCGTGGTAATCTCAAGGGCAAGTATTACATGACGTCATGCATACTTCTTTTTCACACGGTACGCATCGCTTAAGCCACAGCGAAAGACTGGGAGTGGGAGGGGGGGAGTAAGCTGTTACATTAAGCATACGATTACGCAGTAACTCAACATAAAAGAGAATTTCTGGGGGTGTTAGCTATTAATTCAAATAACCATCCACATTCAACTACGTATAGCAAAGAGGAGGAAGGGAAGGAAACCAAGAGGAGAGGGAGAGGACGGGATAAAAGGAGGAGGGGAGAGGGAGAGGACGGGATAAAAGGAGGAGGGGAGGGCGGAGGGAGAGGATTGACGGAAAGGGGGAGTGTTACACAAACAAAAATCGACTGTTGCAGTGAACGATCAGGCAGCACCGAGCAAATACTGGGAAACAACCACGGGTCAAACAAATCCCCGGGCGAAGCCGGGTACGATGCTAGTTGTTATAGTAAAAATAAGGACAACTTTTTCGTCCTCCAGTCAGGTGGTCCCTATTTTCCCTTAAAAAAAAACTTGGAAAAAAGTTTGGACATACAACATTTTTCAGCTCGTGTGTGTTTTTAGCAGGCCATTATATTTTTTTAATGATAAGGGGATGGACGGACGGAGAGGCTCGAAGTTCATTTTTAAAATTCAGCTTATGTAAAATTAAACATCTAGTGTACTACAAATGGGCCTTTTTTTTAAATATAAATATTTTTTTCTTTCGAAGTGGGGGGGGGGGGGGGGGGCCCTGAGGATGGGGAACCGGTAGGTACGCCGCTGGCCGGAAACTCACGAAATATGAAGAGCCCTTGACGTGCACTTAATTTACATTACACCAAAACGGCCGTGCACCAAAATATCCTTACACCAAAATGTCACCGACGTTTTTATGATTATGATAACATAACTTGGGATCGCATTGTCATAGTTGGTACTCAATTTTTAACTGGCATGTTAAAGGGACATAAATCCTTCTGGAATGTCATGCGACCCGTTGAGATTAGCGTTGCAACATTTACACAGGTTAGAGTTAATGTCGCAAAATCATCTCGCATGAAATTAAAATAAGAAAATGAATGTGTTGGCAACGTTTACATACGTTTGAACCAATGTCACAAAACTGAGTCATACAAGAAAGCCAACACGGATGCATGTATACCTTTAATTTTTTCTAACTTGGGAAATTTTTTAGCTTGGTTTTTTTTTTTTTTTTTTTGATGGTACGGAATTGTATGGGACCGAGCTTTCAGGACAGAATTATCGTGGGACCGAATTGTCTGGCACCCGTGGAAGCTGACAGACGGAAATCAGCACTGGATTCGCATCGCGTCTCACTAAAAGGAAGGACTGACTTCAAAATCAGGCAACAGTACCTGCATTAATTCCTTAACCCTTTACAGCCCAATGGTAGGTGGCTACGGAACGGCAAAAAAACTAAGCCCCAACGCGCAACGCGAGCTTTGTGAAGGGTCCAGTGGTTAGCCTTCTCGTCTTCAAACCAAGTGAATGCCAGTTCGAATCCCGCGACTGACCCAATGAGACTTAAAAAAATTATCCACTTCGGCATGGGAAAAAAAAAAGGGTTAAACTAATACGAACCTACCAAATTTCATTGTCCCTGAGCGTTGAGCTGCCTTCTTTGCTCGCTTCTTGAATCATAATGGTGGTCCTCAGAAACGCAGTCTTAAACTTAAAGACTTAGTTACGTTCCCATTATTACATTTACAGCAATCTCAACAGCTTATTTTTTCTTTAATGTTACGTCTTCAACCTTAACGAATCTCTCACGAACTAGTTAGCTTAACGTTTTATCAGATGTCTTCAATTACGACTAAGCTAGTGATTAACTTGAAGTTCAAACTGTCACTCAGCGCTTATTGCTAAAAATGTGGAACAGTTGTGGTTATAGCTCGGGAACTGACGGCCTAAATGACAGTGAAAGTACATCAGGCGGCTGTTTACAGAGCGGAAAATTGGTCAAGCGCAATACACATTTTTTTTTAATCTTGTAAGACGCAAAGATATTAATCATAAGATGTCATAAACTATCAAAATGTGCAGTGACCTCAAGAATGCTGCTCACTCGCAGGTATATAAAGTCTTGAGGAGCATTTGGTTAGCATAACATTTGGACACTTTGCTCTGACAACATCATGAAAATTGCGGTAAGTGAATGGGACTTGAGTTAAATAATAGCAGATAGCCTAAGAGACTTGGCTGCTTTACTTATACTATAAATGTTATAGGACATTGGTAGTGGCCGTTGCAGTTTAGCTGCGACGGATTTGGTACGGTAAACGTAACTATTAGTATTAGAGCAATGTAAACAATGTGGAAATTTTTCGTACTAATCGTTTACAGCGACTTTGATCATACACTGTAAAAATAGATGTTGTGAATCACAACGTCTATCACAACACCTATTTGTCTTCTTTTTTTACAACACGTTGTGGTCACAACATGTTATGATTTACAACACCTACAGTAGACGTTGTGGTTTACAACACCTTCAGTAGACGTTGGCTTTATTGTGTTAAGCCATAAGTCATTTATCTTTCTTTTGTTATTTGAAAAGTCGGTGGGAATGGTTTCAGCCGATTGGTCACCCTACAAGCCCACGGGGCAAATGAGGGTCATGAGTCAACAAGATGACTGTATTGTCCAAACGCACCGAATAAACGGGGATTTCGATACATAGAAAATCTTGTTACACCACCACTTTCAGACGCAACTGTACATTTGTTATGGTTTTCGGATTGCTTGGGTAATTTTTATTACTTCGTCCCTAACGTCAGAACAGTTTTAAATGAATTAGGGGAAAAGCAAACATTTACTGATATTGATGGTTTAAGTACAAATCAGTACCAAACTTAACCAAAGAGACTGCTACACGGGAGGCTTCTGTTACAGGTTCAGCTTAGCCACGCGTTTACCATTTGAATTTCCGGTTTTCGTAGAAATGGTTGAACTACAGTTTTTAATCAATATAAAAATGAAAAATAAAAGAATTTAGCAAATCCAGTCACAGCCTAAAGGCTGCAGTTTTGGCTGTAAAACTAAAGGACTGCAATTTTTGTTTGGCGTAATTAAATTATTACCAAAAACTTAAATGAACAATAAAATGCAAGCACAATTTTACTTTACCAAACAGATATAAAAATACAATTTACAAAATAAAATCTTTTCAAAGATGGACTATAACAAAATATCTAAAACTTGAAAAGTCATCCTTGACGTATTTTGTTAGGCAGAACGTTTACTCATAATTATATTTGTGACGTCATTCAGTGCCTTGCTAGGTGTTTTAGGCGTTGTGGGTTACAACACCTGTAGAGGTTTTGGTTTGCAACACCTACAGATGCTGTGGTTTACAACACGTAGGCATTGCGGTTTACAACGTCTATAAACATTGTAGGTTACAACACCTATAGACGTTTTGATTTACAACACCTACAGATGCTGTGGTTTGCAACATGTATAGACGTTGTGGTTTACAACACATATAGACGTTGAGGGTTACAACACTTATAGACGTTGTGTTTTACTACACCTATTCTGTAGACGTTTAAACACGCAACATCTACAAATATTCGTCCTTGGAAGACTGATTTTAGATGTTGCGTTTGTAGACGTTGTGCTTTGCAACGCCTAAAACCTCGTTATAAGACACAGAGCGTCCTTATAACGAGTTTTAGGATTATGTAGGTGTTGTCACTCACAACGCCATTTTTGCAGTGTAATCAACCCGTCCAAGGAAACCTACATGTTAAAATGCTGGACTTTCGCATTGGCTTACCATCGGAGCAACGTGGCTCAACTTTTTGAAAACTGCTGCTATATGCTCAAACCACGTTGTAAAAACTGCACTCGTAGGAAGGATTTGTGTTGCTCTTCGTAGGGCCTCCGCGCACACAGCGACCGAGCCGCGCGGCCAAGTCGTTGCGGCCAACGAGAGTGCTTACGGTGTATGTAGCAACGCGCACTTGGCCGCAGCGGCCAGCCTGTCGCCGTGGCCACTGGGATCCCGGGCGGCGTGCAAGCGGCCACAAGGCGACCATACTTGCTCCGGGTTCATTTTTCACCACGTGATCGAGAAATATCAATGGAAAACGACGTGGAAGCGCTGCACGTCGCCGTGTTTTTTGGCCGCCACGACCAGTGGCTGCGCAGCCTGGTCGCTCAGTGCAGGGTAATCTTCTCATACAGATTTCGTGGTTACAGCGTTAAACAAAATTTATTTAACGGTGAAGCTGACTGTCCCTCAAGATTTAATTTTACGTGATATTATGGTTTATTATTATATTTTTAATTTGGAAAAAAAAATCCCGCACTGCCTGAAAAACTACACTACATATGTACCGTCGCAATGCTTCCGTAGCATGCTATTAGAGGGATCGTCCTTATTTATGATGGGAGGAGCGGAAACCAGAGAAAAGAAAAACGCGATCACCCAAATTTTCGATGAATACCTCTTCAATACCCTAAAAAAGAATGTTGCCTCCCAGCTCAAGGTCCAAAAATAACGTGAACCCCCACCCACCAAAATTAGTCAGCTTTCCTTTACCCTTTTTAATAATGCCGGTGGATTATTTCCTGCAGCCAAGTTACCAGTAAGGAAAATGGCTTTTTTGTTGACGGAAGGATACGCTTATTTAAATATGTTCTTGAAAGATTTGTTCTAATCCACGCCCCTTTCCTATCGAGATTCCAAGTACGGTATGATGAACGAACAGGTTACTTGTAGGCCTATGTCCACACCCTTGACACAGCTACCACCTGAATGATGAAAAATGAACAAGCAGCCAGGATAATATTTTTTAGAAAGTTTATTGGAAAAAAACCGCGCAAGATGGTATAATATTGACAACTTCAAACCTTGTAAAAACTTAACATCGTGGAGGGTCTCCAGAAGCTAAGTCGTTTATAAAAATTTTGATTGCAAAAAGCGTCATTTTTGAGGTCGAAAAATGTATTTTACCTAAAGAATGGCCACGGGAATTCTTTTTTTCCACTCCCTTGATGGGGCCTAAGAAATCCGTGACCCTCCACCCTCGGGCGAACCTGAAAAATCCGTGCCGCCGAATTTTTTTTCACCCCCCCCCCCCCCCCCCCTTGGATGAATAATGACTAGTCCCTTAATTTGCTAGGGATCAAGGCTCTTGAAAATAAATTGAATTGAATTGTAATTGTGTAACTGTGGTGATGATGTGTAATGGTCATAGTATCCGTAGGTGGGGTATGTGGCTTCGGGCCAGGGCCTCTATAATAAAATCAATCAATCAAGTTTATCAAGTATTTTCCAATAACTACTGAGTGGTTCCAAATTTGCGGTTATGTCATTTTTCTTCACATTTCGGGTTTACGTAAAGTAATTTGGATTAAATCTTTAAGGGAAGGTATAGGTTGAAAAAAAAAAGTAAATTCAGTCACAAACAGTAGATTTTTGTCAGGACTGAATTCCCTTTTATTCGGCAAGTCATGAAGCTATCAGACAATTGGGTTCCATGTGTTTTGCCGTACTTCCCTGAAAAAAAATCATAATTTTACAACATATTTCAGATTAGTTTTCCAAAATGTTCGGTACTTTTACGCATATGTACGGAACGCTGTGTTAATTTTGCAAGTAGATGGTTAAGTCTTCGCACTGACCGTCTTATTTAAGAATGGCCTTGTCTCTAAAATCTTAAAATTATTACACAACTTATTTGATTTTTTCTTTCTCATTTACAGATTATTGTGACACTAGCACTTTGTGCTCTGGATTCCTTAGTGTCTGGAGATGGCTATCATGGTGGTGGTGGTGGTTCAAGCGTCGTTTCTGTTCCTGGTGGTGGTGGAAAAGGTAATAATTTTTGCGGTTAAAGGTAGTGTTGGGTAGTGTGCAATCTTAGCCGCAGCCCTGTGCTGATCATCTCTTTCACGTGCCTTTATTTAGGTTGTCCATGTTTACAGTACGCTTTGACTTATCGGCACAACGTTTTGTTCTTGCCATTAATGACTTGCTTTTTAGATATTTTGAATAACCTGATAAAACGGGTATAAAATTATATCCCCTTACTCAAAGTGATGTTCACAGGCACAAGTTTTGGTCTCGTAAAATTTAACTTTTAAAGTGCTGTTGTACTATACTGCCCCTCTTAGTGCCCCTTCCAACTTCAACTCAGCATTTATAAGCCTTCACGGTCGCAGAACGGAACTCCCTTGATTTCTGTCAGCATGTTTCACGTGATATCCCTTGTAGCGCTATTCGTAAGGAGCGCTGAAGTTGTTATACGAAAATGCCATGCCACGTTTAATCCCGCTCACATTACTGCGTATGTTGTACCGTCTATTGTAAATAACTTAGTCGAAAAAACCAAAACCGAGCGTTGGGAGTGTTTCCTAGAAAACCGAGCACAGCGAGAAAAACAACAGCCGAGTGGTTAGAAGCTTGGTCTGTCGGCCTAGAGGATACAATCGAAACTCACAGTTGGCTTAGGTACACATGGACTTCCAAAAAAAAAAATGCCCTTTGCTTGCGTCCATGTAGTCAAGAGGTTAATGTTCGAATGTAACTGCAGCATTTAAATGCACGAGAGGTAACACTTTTTTTACAACGGTCTTGCAACATGGAATTGTTAACGATATGTAAATAAAATCTTACGATTAAAACCCTATACCACGCGCAATGGCTGTTTGCTGTGACGTGCACATCACGTGATTGGGCTAGTCCAATCAGATGGCCAAACAGCCGTTGTTCTCGTTCGTCATTGGCTAACTCATGGCGACGTCACAGCAAACAGCCATTACGCATGGTATAGTGTACAAAGAAATAGTGATACTCATTTTGTTTGATGAGTGCGTTCATTAATGTGATATCAAATGAGGAATATATCACAAAGTAAAGCGTTAGCAAAGTAAACAGTCTGCATTAAAGATTGGCCTTGTAGGAATACAAAATACACTAATCTGAAAAAGAAATAAAAGAAAACTGCGCCGCCTAGGACGCGAACCCAGAACTTCCGGCTGACTAGCCGCATGCCCTATCTACTGTGCTACTGGAGCGGATTTTGGCTTCAGGCTACAGCCGATCTTAGTAGCTGTTTCAACCGTTCTTATTGGTGACCTAAAGGCCACAAACATACAAAAGGAGGGCCTCCTAGTGTACTTTTGTGGCCTTTGTGTAACCACTGACAAAGGTTGAATAGTTACTAAGCTCGCTTGCAGCCAGGTTTCGCCCTGGTAGTGCAGTGGTTGAGGTTCCCAGGAAGTAAGTGGGAAGTCCTGGGTTCGAGTCCCAGTTGGGGAAGTTCTCTTTTCTTTCTTTCTCAGATTAGTGTATTTTGTATTCCTACAAGGCCAATCTTTAATGCAGACTGTTTACTTTGCTAACGCTTTACTTTGTGATATATTCCTCATTTGATATCACATTAATGAACGCACTCATCAAACAAAATGAGTATCACTATTTCTTTGTACACTATACCATGCGTAATGGCTGTTTGCTGTGACGTCGCCATGAGTTAGCCAATGACGAACGAGAACAACGGCTGTTTGGCCATCTGATTGGACTAGCCCAATCACGTGATGTGCACGTCACAGCAAACAGCCATTGCGCGTGGTATAGGGTTTTAATCGTAAGATTTTATTTACATATCGTTAACAATTCCATGTTGCAAGACCGTTGTAAAAAAAGTGTTACCTCTCGTGCATTTAAATGCTGCAGTTACATTCGAACATTAACCTCTTGACTACATGGACGCAAGCAAAGGGCATTTTTTTTTTTGGAAGTCCATGTGTACCTAAGCCAACTGTGAGTTTCGATTGTATCCTCTAGGCCGACAGACCAAGCTTCTAACCACTCGGCTGTTGTTTTTCTCGCTGTGCTCGGTTTTCTAGGAAACACTCCCAACGCTCGGTTTTGGTTTTTTCGACTAAGTTATTTACAATAGACGGTACAACATACGCAGTAATGTGAGCGGGATTAAACGTGGCATGGCATTTTCGTATAACAACTTCAGCGCTCCTTACGAATAGCGCTACAAGGGATATCACGTGAAACATGCTGACAGAAATCAAGGGAGTTCCGTTCTGCGACCGTGAAGGCTTATAAATGCTGAGTTGAAGTTGGAAGGGGCACTAAGAGGGGCAGTATAGTACAACAGCACTTTAAAAGTTAAATTTTACGAGACCAAAACTTGTGCCTGTGAACATCACTTTGAGTAAGGGGATATAATTTTATACCCGTTTTATCAGGTTATTCAAAATATCTAAAAAGCAAGTCATTAATGGCAAGAACAAAACGTTGTGCCGATAAGTCAAAGCGTACTGTAAACATGGACAACCTAAATAAAGGCACGTGAAAGAGATGATCAGCACAGGGCTGCGGCTAAGATTGCACACTACCCAACACTACCTTTAACCGCAAAAATTATTACCTTTTCCACCACCACCAGGAACAGAAACGACGCTTGAACCACCACCACCACCATGATAGCCATCTCCAGACACTAAGGAATCCAGAGCACAAAGTGCTAGTGTCACAATAATCTGTAAATGAGAAAGAAAAAATCAAATAAGTTGTGTAATAATTTTAAGATTTTAGAGACAAGGCCATTCTTAAATAAGACGGTCAGTGCGAAGACTTAACCATCTACTTGCAAAATTAACACAGCGTTCCGTACATATGCGTAAAAGTACCGAACATTTTGGAAAACTAATCTGAAATATGTTGTAAAATTATGATTTTTTTTCAGGGAAGTACGGCAAAACACATGGAACCCAATTGTCTGATAGCTTCATGACTTGCCGAATAAAAGGGAATTCAGTCCTGACAAAAATCTACTGTTTGTGACTGAATTTACTTTTTTTTTTCAACCTATACCTTCCCTTAAAGATTTAATCCAAATTACTTTACGTAAACCCGAAATGTGAAGAAAAATGACATAACCGCAAATTTGGAACCACTCAGTAGTTATTGGAAAATACTTGATAAACTTGATTGATTGATTTTATTATAGAGGCCCTGGCCCGAAGCCACATACCCCACCTACGGATACTATGACCATTACACATCATCACCACAGTTACACAATTACAATTCAATTCAATTTATTTTCAAGAGCCTTGATCCCTAGCAAATTAAGGGACTAGTCATTATTCATCCAAGGGGGGGGGGGGGGGGGGGAAAGAAAATTCGGCGGCACGGATTTTTCAGGTTCGCCCGAGGGTGGAGGGTCACGGATTTCTTAGGCCCCATCAAGGGAGTGGAAAAAAAGAATTCCCGTGGCCATTCTTTAGGTAAAATACATTTTTCGACCTCAAAAATGACGCTTTTTGCAATCAAAATTTTTATAAACGACTTAGCTTCTGGAGACCCTCCACGATGTTAAGTTTTTACAAGGTTTGAAGTTGTCAATATTATACCATCTTGCGCGGTTTTTTTCCAATAAACTTTCTAAAAAATATTATCCTGGCTGCTTGTTCATTTTTCATCATTCAGGTGGTAGCTGTGTCAAGGGTGTGGACATAGGCCTACAAGTAACCTGTTCGTTCATCATACCGTACTTGGAATCTCGATAGGAAAGGGGCGTGGATTAGAACAAATCTTTCAAGAACATATTTAAATAAGCGTATCCTTCCGTCAACAAAAAAGCCATTTTCCTTACTGGTAACTTGGCTGCAGGAAATAATCCACCGGCATTATTAAAAAGGGTAAAGGAAAGCTGACTAATTTTGGTGGGTGGGGGTTCACGTTATTTTTGGACCTTGAGCTGGGAGGCAACATTCTTTTTTAGGGTATTGAAGAGGTATTCATCGAAAATTTGGGTGATCGCGTTTTTCTTTTCTCTGGTTTCCGCTCCTCCCATCATAAATAAGGACGATCCCTCTAATAGCATGCTACGGAAGCATTGCGACGGTACATATGTAGTGTAGTTTTTCAGGCAGTGCGGGATTTTTTTTTCCAAATTAAAAATATAATAATAAACCATAATATCACGTAAAATTAAATCTTGAGGGACAGTCAGCTTCACCGTTAAATAAATTTTGTTTAACGCTGTAACCACGAAATCTGTATGAGAAGATTACCCTGCACTGAGCGACCAGGCTGCGCAGCCACTGGTCGTGGCGGCCAAAAAACACGGCGACGTGCAGCGCTTCCACGTCGTTTTCCATTGATATTTCTCGATCACGTGGTGAAAAATGAACCCGGAGCAAGTATGGTCGCCTTGTGGCCGCTTGCACGCCGCCCGGGATCCCAGTGGCCACGGCGACAGGCTGGCCGCTGCGGCCAAGTGCGCGTTGCTACATACACCGTAAGCACTCTCGTTGGCCGCAACGACTTGGCCGCGCGGCTCGGTCGCTGTGTGCGCGGAGGCCCTACGAAGAGCAACACAAATCCTTCCTACGAGTGCAGTTTTTACAACGTGGTTTGAGCATATAGCAGCAGTTTTCAAAAAGTTGAGCCACGTTGCTCCGATGGTAAGCCAATGCGAAAGTCCAGCATTTTAACATGTAGGTTTCCTTGGACGGGTTGATTACACTGCAAAAATGGCGTTGTGAGTGACAACACCTACATAATCCTAAAACTCGTTATAAGGACGCTCTGTGTCTTATAACGAGGTTTTAGGCGTTGCAAAGCACAACGTCTACAAACGCAACATCTAAAATCAGTCTTCCAAGGACGAATATTTGTAGATGTTGCGTGTTTAAACGTCTACAGAATAGGTGTAGTAAAACACAACGTCTATAAGTGTTGTAACCCTCAACGTCTATATGTGTTGTAAACCACAACGTCTATACATGTTGCAAACCACAGCATCTGTAGGTGTTGTAAATCAAAACGTCTATAGGTGTTGTAACCTACAATGTTTATAGACGTTGTAAACCGCAATGCCTACGTGTTGTAAACCACAGCATCTGTAGGTGTTGCAAACCAAAACCTCTACAGGTGTTGTAACCCACAACGCCTAAAACACCTAGCAAGGCACTGAATGACGTCACAAATATAATTATGAGTAAACGTTCTGCCTAACAAAATACGTCAAGGATGACTTTTCAAGTTTTAGATATTTTGTTATAGTCCATCTTTGAAAAGATTTTATTTTGTAAATTGTATTTTTATATCTGTTTGGTAAAGTAAAATTGTGCTTGCATTTTATTGTTCATTTAAGTTTTTGGTAATAATTTAATTACGCCAAACAAAAATTGCAGTCCTTTAGTTTTACAGCCAAAACTGCAGCCTTTAGGCTGTGACTGGATTTGCTAAATTCTTTTATTTTTCATTTTTATATTGATTAAAAACTGTAGTTCAACCATTTCTACGAAAACCGGAAATTCAAATGGTAAACGCGTGGCTAAGCTGAACCTGTAACAGAAGCCTCCCGTGTAGCAGTCTCTTTGGTTAAGTTTGGTACTGATTTGTACTTAAACCATCAATATCAGTAAATGTTTGCTTTTCCCCTAATTCATTTAAAACTGTTCTGACGTTAGGGACGAAGTAATAAAAATTACCCAAGCAATCCGAAAACCATAACAAATGTACAGTTGCGTCTGAAAGTGGTGGTGTAACAAGATTTTCTATGTATCGAAATCCCCGTTTATTCGGTGCGTTTGGACAATACAGTCATCTTGTTGACTCATGACCCTCATTTGCCCCGTGGGCTTGTAGGGTGACCAATCGGCTGAAACCATTCCCACCGACTTTTCAAATAACAAAAGAAAGATAAATGACTTATGGCTTAACACAATAAAGCCAACGTCTACTGAAGGTGTTGTAAACCACAACGTCTACTGTAGGTGTTGTAAATCATAACATGTTGTGACCACAACGTGTTGTAAAAAAAGAAGACAAATAGGTGTTGTGATAGACGTTGTGATTCACAACATCTATTTTTACAGTGTATGATCAAAGTCGCTGTAAACGATTAGTACGAAAAATTTCCACATTGTTTACATTGCTCTAATACTAATAGTTACGTTTACCGTACCAAATCCGTCGCAGCTAAACTGCAACGGCCACTACCAATGTCCTATAACATTTATAGTATAAGTAAAGCAGCCAAGTCTCTTAGGCTATCTGCTATTATTTAACTCAAGTCCCATTCACTTACCGCAATTTTCATGATGTTGTCAGAGCAAAGTGTCCAAATGTTATGCTAACCAAATGCTCCTCAAGACTTTATATACCTGCGAGTGAGCAGCATTCTTGAGGTCACTGCACATTTTGATAGTTTATGACATCTTATGATTAATATCTTTGCGTCTTACAAGATTAAAAAAAAATGTGTATTGCGCTTGACCAATTTTCCGCTCTGTAAACAGCCGCCTGATGTACTTTCACTGTCATTTAGGCCGTCAGTTCCCGAGCTATAACCACAACTGTTCCACATTTTTAGCAATAAGCGCTGAGTGACAGTTTGAACTTCAAGTTAATCACTAGCTTAGTCGTAATTGAAGACATCTGATAAAACGTTAAGCTAACTAGTTCGTGAGAGATTCGTTAAGGTTGAAGACGTAACATTAAAGAAAAAATAAGCTGTTGAGATTGCTGTAAATGTAATAATGGGAACGTAACTAAGTCTTTAAGTTTAAGACTGCGTTTCTGAGGACCACCATTATGATTCAAGAAGCGAGCAAAGAAGGCAGCTCAACGCTCAGGGACAATGAAATTTGGTAGGTTCGTATTAGTTTAACCCTTTTTTTTTTCCCATGCCGAAGTGGATAATTTTTTTAAGTCTCATTGGGTCAGTCGCGGGATTCGAACTGGCATTCACTTGGTTTGAAGACGAGAAGGCTAACCACTGGACCCTTCACAAAGCTCGCGTTGCGCGTTGGGGCTTAGTTTTTTTGCCGTTCCGTAGCCACCTACCATTGGGCTGTAAAGGGTTAAGGAATTAATGCAGGTACTGTTGCCTGATTTTGAAGTCAGTCCTTCCTTTTAGTGAGACGCGATGCGAATCCAGTGCTGATTTCCGTCTGTCAGCTTCCACGGGTGCCAGACAATTCGGTCCCACGATAATTCTGTCCTGAAAGCTCGGTCCCATACAATTCCGTACCATCAAAAAAAAAAAAAAAAAAACCAAGCTAAAAAATTTCCCAAGTTAGAAAAAATTAAAGGTATACATGCATCCGTGTTGGCTTTCTTGTATGACTCAGTTTTGTGACATTGGTTCAAACGTATGTAAACGTTGCCAACACATTCATTTTCTTATTTTAATTTCATGCGAGATGATTTTGCGACATTAACTCTAACCTGTGTAAATGTTGCAACGCTAATCTCAACGGGTCGCATGACATTCCAGAAGGATTTATGTCCCTTTAACATGCCAGTTAAAAATTGAGTACCAACTATGACAATGCGATCCCAAGTTATGTTATCATAATCATAAAAACGTCGGTGACATTTTGGTGTAAGGATATTTTGGTGCACGGCCGTTTTGGTGTAATGTAAATTAAGTGCACGTCAAGGGCTCTTCATATTTCGTGAGTTTCCGGCCAGCGGCGTACCTACCGGTTCCCCATCCTCAGGGCCCCCCCCCCCCCCCCCCACTTCGAAAGAAAAAAATATTTATATTTAAAAAAAAGGCCCATTTGTAGTACACTAGATGTTTAATTTTACATAAGCTGAATTTTAAAAATGAACTTCGAGCCTCTCCGTCCGTCCATCCCCTTATCATTAAAAAAATATAATGGCCTGCTAAAAACACACACGAGCTGAAAAATGTTGTATGTCCAAACTTTTTTCCAAGTTTTTTTTTAAGGGAAAATAGGGACCACCTGACTGGAGGACGAAAAAGTTGTCCTTATTTTTACTATAACAACTAGCATCGTACCCGGCTTCGCCCGGGGATTTGTTTGACCCGTGGTTGTTTCCCAGTATTTGCTCGGTGCTGCCTGATCGTTCACTGCAACAGTCGATTTTTGTTTGTGTAACACTCCCCCTTTCCGTCAATCCTCTCCCTCCGCCCTCCCCTCCTCCTTTTATCCCGTCCTCTCCCTCTCCCCTCCTCCTTTTATCCCGTCCTCTCCCTCTCCTCTTGGTTTCCTTCCCTTCCTCCTCTTTGCTATACGTAGTTGAATGTGGATGGTTATTTGAATTAATAGCTAACACCCCCAGAAATTCTCTTTTATGTTGAGTTACTGCGTAATCGTATGCTTAATGTAACAGCTTACTCCCCCCCTCCCACTCCCAGTCTTTCGCTGTGGCTTAAGCGATGCGTACCGTGTGAAAAAGAAGTATGCATGACGTCATGTAATACTTGCCCTTGAGATTACCACGGTGTTTGGTTAGAAGGATAATTGTTAGAGCAAATTGTTAGTCGAGGCAACAATGTGCCAATTTCAACTTCTTTTCAGGGCAACAACGTCCCAGTTTCAACTTCATGCCAAAGAATTGACACACTCGCATGTTTCATTGTTTCCTTTCCGGGGGTCGTCGTTGCGGTTGCTTCATTTCTGCTATGAGACTTTGGTTTACAATGTAAGATTATTGATGAAAATTGAAAAATGTATGGATTTAGATATTTTCCAGCTCGTGCGTTTTTAATGGGCCATCCTATATAATTAAGAGAGGCCCCCCCCCCCCCCCCCGGGCTAATTTGTCACCGGCCCCACGTAACGTAGCTACGCCACTGTTTCCAGCAGTTCTGATTGGTGAGGCTTCAGGACGTTTATCCCTTCCGCTCGAAGTGCGGTCCCCCCCTTCCCTCCGTTCTGATTGCACTAAAGCCCTAACCAGACCGGCTGCTCGCGGCTGCACGACGACGCAAGATGGTGTACCAAAGACGTCCAAATCGGTCCTTAAACGCAACAACAGCAATCGTACGATTGCAGCAATTTTGACCTTGGTACGCACGTAGTAAAGCATCGTTTCTCACGATATTTTCTTTTGTGTGGAGAGGGCTTAAGGCTGATGTACAAACGACAACAAACTGAAAACAGAATTTGTAGTACTTCATGGAGTTCAACTTATGTGCATCTATTTGCAATAATTCCTCGCTCTGGTGTTTTTTTTTTTTTTCCGGGACCGAATTTCGTTGGGTGATATTTTATACTGGGCCAAATTGTCGCACTATCTGTAATTCTGGGACCGAATTGTCGTGGTAACTTTTGAAGCCACTGTCCGATTCATTTCAATTTTTCCACATACCTTTCACGCCCTGATTTAAGTTCGTTAATCTGTCAAGTTGGGCAAGGGAAGGTTCAGGGATTTTTTTGATTTTGATTTATAGTTAGAACTAGGGCGGTGTCTGATCCTTTTCGAACGTGTAACTTTCGTTTTTGATTGGTTTGTTGAGTAACGTTTTTTTTTGCTTAGGCTTGTCACGGTAGTTCGACTCACGACGATCTAAGAACGTCACTGCTAACGTCGTAGTAAGAATGCCCCCCACCCTGTTGATCCTTACCTGCGGTTCCGCAAAACAAACGACTGATAGAATCGAGGACCACGGTTGGGTTAAGTGGGCGGAACTTGCCCTATTGGTTTTTAATTTCCAGAAACTGAAATTTTACCACGATATAGTCTTGTCATTCGGGAAGTCCTTGGTTTGAGTACCAGTTTAGGTAGTTGCTTGTTCTTTCTTTTGCATGTTAGTACATTTTGTATTCGCACAAGGCTTGTCTTTAATGCTCACTGTTTGCCTGGGGTTAAAAATTAACTCATCTCTTCCTAGTCATCTCCTACTCATCTCATCTCATCTCTCATCTCAGCCACTGTTCGTATGAAAGAGCGAACGTACAAACATTTGGTTTCAAGCACGGTTTGAATTAAGCTTTAAAACGGTTTCTTAAGTATTTCCGGGTACAGTTAAAAGTTTGATGAAATTTTTCATCATTTGGAGAGTTTAATGGTTGCACCGATTTTTAGATTTACAACGTACAAAAACAAATGCAACCTTTTTTTACTTTTACAAACCACCCTTACACCACCCTTAGAAATCACCCATTTGCCTCGGAAAATGGCTTCGGTTCCGCACAGACAATTATCCCGCAATTAAATCAAATTTTTCTAAAATTTTAATATAATAATACTTTTAATACATGAAATTTAATACATGAAATGACTCGAAGTTTAGAAGAAAACTTGTTTGAGTCAACAAATTATAA